>JAZDUA010000212.1:1622500-1740000 GCA_038098605.1 Gryllus longicercus
GGCGGCAGGGAATCACTTGTTTCTTAGCAAGCGAGGAGGCCACTTGTGTTGGAGGTAGCGGGGCGAGCACTTGTGTTGTGAGGTAGCCGCGACATCACTTGTTTTTGAGGCAGTAGCGAAGCCAATTATTTCCGTGCCCGGTCCGCCCCGAATGCCACGCCGCCTCGCCACATCGCAGCCCGACTCGTGTGACGGAAGCCGAACGATGGGACAGGACACGTGTGAGTGCCTGACCGCAAGGGTCATGTGAGTACGAGCCAAGGGCCATGTGAAACCGACGGCGACAGACGGCGACAGACGGCGACAGACGGCGACAGACGGCGACAGACGGCGACAGACGGCGACAGACGGCGACAGACGGCGACAGACGGCGACAGACGGCGACAGACGGCGACAGACGGCGACAGACGGCGACAGACGGCGACAGACGGCGACAGACGGCGACAGACGGCGACAGACGGCGACAGACGGCGACAGACGGCGACAGACGGCGACAGACGGCGACCCACGGCGACCGACTGCGAACGATCGGAAACGACGGCGAATGATCCGGAACGACGGCGAACGATCGGGATCGACGGCGAACGACAGAGGGGAAAAAAATTAAAATGGAGGGAGGAAAAAATTTCAGGTGTCTTTTGATAAAATGTTTTTTTTTTATAAATTGCATTAATTTGAAGTACTATTTACCCCAAAATTTGTTTTCAAAAACATTTGCATGATGTTCTGTAAATAACTGATTGTTTGGAAACAGACTTTGTCTTAGGAAAATCACCATCTTCAATTTTTTTTAAATCTTAATTTTTGTTGCGACTTTGGGAAGTACAGGAAGTTCGCCAAAAATGGTACCAGCATCACAATCTTAACAGCTCCATCATTCGAGCAGAAAATTTAAAGGAAAAAATCGGTACCGTTTTAGAGAAGAAAATGTTTTTAAAAACTTCAAATATTCCTTTATTTTGCACAAAATTACTTGAAAAAAAATTATTTTCAAAAAATTGTACATGACCTCATTTTAAGACCTATTTGTAAGGAACAGATTTCATTAAGGAAAAATCCCTATCTGCAGTATTATAGTTGTTGGAAGACGCCCAAAAAATTGCAAATATGCAATTTTCGAAAAACAAGGGATTTTCAAAAACATATGACTTGCACCATCCTTGAGCGTCTTTTACGCTATCCGCGGAGAACGTTTAATCAAAAAAGTTTGCGACATTTTTTAGAAAAATTTTGATAATGGTTATAAGGCTTCATATAAAGCACCCTCAGAAATGAATATATCCGTTTGAAACTCCTAGTGGCCGGTGAAGCTCCTAGGGCAGTTGATCCGGATCAACTTCAGTTTGATTCCGTAGTACGTTTCTCCACGCACTTGACACGAATCAACGTGTCTGACTCGGATCAAATTTGACTCGCAATTGATCCGTCGCCGAGCGGTGGATCACAGCCAGATCAGGAGTTATTTCTCGGCTTGGTTGTACCTATTCCAGTTTTCCGTATTTTTTTTAGTAAATACCTGTAGCTGGACTTAGATTCAGTATGGAAGTATTCGCTAAGAAGTAGGATTGCGCGTAATATTTGTTGAGCAAATGTGTTTTTAAGATAGTATTGTAAATAAAAGTAGGGTTAACACAGTTGTATGTTAGAATTCTCGGTATTGGGAAGTGAAATTTAAATATATTTTGGCTTCAAATTAGTGTAATTATAAATACCATTAGTAAAATAGCGTAAAATAGTGAATTTTTGTTCTTGTTAGGTTAATTTGTGCCGTAAAAATGGAGTTTTTTCGAATGTCACTCAATAAATATTATTATTATTATTATTATTATTATTATTATTATTATTATTATTATTATTATTATTAATGAAGTCATTTAAGATTTATTGTGGGGAGATACACCACGAGTAATTCCCGAAAGAAGCGATTATTTTGAAATGTCAGAACGAGCATTAAAACTTTCTTTGTATTTGCTCATTAAGCTTTCGAGTAATTCTCTTTCAACTGGAGAGAAATTGGGCGTCGTCTATGCATTCTTTCCAACGTCAGGTGAATCCATCACCGAACAAGAATACTACCACACGCAACAGAACACCACAAGAGGGAACAAAATGAAATGAAAACAACTCGTTTCCTACAGCTGACCGCGCGAATACCCACAATGCATTGCAAAATTGTTGCCAACCGCGCATTTTCACGACTGCTCACGAATCCTGGGATCCGGATTAACGTCGAAGTCTCAAAACGTTGGTGAAACGCACAGGGATCAAGTCGGCCTTGACTCCGCGGATCAGCATCACGAAACTTGGATCAACTACGAATTTGATCCTGGTTGGTGAAACCGGCCCCTAAAGCCTCGAATTCATTCAGACTGATCGGGGAATATCAATTTTGGAGAAATCGGCTGAACAATTTAGCCGCTAGCGTTGACCCCAGATGGACAGAGACGTATTGCATGGCAGTAGTTGGCAATCGATTTTTCGGTATCAAGGACTCACAAAACATGGATGCTGGCTACACCATGTGCTAGACGAAGTAATTTACTATATATATAGTAATAGGCTTTATCCGATGTTTCGTCACCAGGAGCCGGCAACATAAGTTTTTCTGCCGAAAATTCGCCGTTTAACGGCATACATAGCATTATTTTCTGACGAAATAAGTGCGAGAAAGTAAAAGTTGAACAACAAAAATGCTATCACAAAAAATAGTGCAAACTAGTATAAATCTGTATTTGCAGCGATGCTCAATCTAAAACAGGTCCACATTTTCTCGTATAAGCACAAGTGAAGTATATGTAAACATGAGATTATACATGGCATGCATGTAAACATTCAGAGAGATAAATAAATGTTTCTAATTTAATGAACAGGGTAGAAACGAGTATTCTGCTAGTAGTTTGCAATTCGACCTCATAACCACGACTTCCGGTCTTCCAGGGACAATTCGGAGCAGTATATTATGTACCATTTTTTGTGCTTTATGGAAATACAAGTTATACTACTTTTAAAATGACACGTACTAATAATTTTTTTTACCTTTGCCTTATAACAGATATCACCTAGGTTTGAATTACACTACGTCACTACTGAAAGTACAGTCGTTCTTTGATTATAATAAAAAACGTGTTCCATTTCCTCTACCTTCCGTTGGTTTTTATTTCATGCTTATGCCACTAGTACGGGTTGCTCGACGGCAAAAACTGAACAAAAATTCATTCGTACAAAGCACGTCGCAATCTTCTGCGTAATTGGGCCAATTGAAACTGCACGATCTCACACGTTATGTCATTAATACGCAGTTTTATTTTATTTTTTATAATAAAATAATTAAAATCCTGCACTATTCTTTTTTCTTTTTAAGAGACCTCATGGTGCTTATCTGAAGCGAAACCCAAAACTACCGAAACGAAACTACCAGCAACCCGAAAACCGAAACTGCCAGCAAATTGCGCACACAGAACGGTCAGCCGATAATCTCAAGCAACCTAGAACATGGGTTCCCAACGAGGTCAGTACCGAACCCCTAAGGGTCGGTGATATTTCAAAGGGGTCAATGACGTTTGAGGTGTCGATTGGGTATCGAGAGACGATATACACCGGCCACTGATCGGTATAATATAGAATTTCAAATTGCACTAATTGCAGAAAAATATTAATTAAGTTGATAGTCATATTCTATGATATTTGTTGTTTCTTTTCTGCTTTCATCTAAAAAATTTTACAAATTTGCCTCTCTTTGGAATGATGCATCATTCACATTAAAAAATCTAACTTTCGTGCAATTAGAGGCAACTCTTATAGGGTAATCATCAATTTTAGCTCGGTATTAAAAAATATTAGTCATATTAAGTTCCATAAAGAGCTAATTAATTTTTACTTTCCCGTATACGTACGTATACACGGAGTAATAAATTTCGTATAGGGAAAGTTATGTAATGCTGTGGAAAATCGATTTCGAGATTTCAACGGAAATATACGTTTCGGGGCTCTTGATACCGAAAGAGTTTTTTTTTTTTTTCAAAACCTTCGTCCATCCGTCTGTTCGTTCGTCTGATCCTCGAACTGTGAAAAATCACTAGCGCCTAAATCATTCGTAGGATTTTTTCAAAAATGGCTATTCCTCAGTCGACCTGGCTCGACTCGAGACGTTGCAATTTTGAAAATATTTCTTCAAATTTTCGGTGTACTGTACATGAACCCGGGCATTTCTAATATTTTCTCAAAAACGGCTCCAAATTGTTTCTTTAAATTTCTCTTAGAGTAAAATACACTTATAAATTTGGCATAGGTCCAATTTTCAGTTTTTACTTTAAATTTTCGAAAACTTTAAACCGCAAATACAAAACGAAGATAGAGATTTTTCTTTAAATAAGATTTGTTCTTTCATTACGGTCAAGTACTTTTTTTAAATTTTAGTAGTTTTCGTGCAATATTGCGTTCAATATGTGCAATTATAAAATATTATATATACATGATTTTCTTAAAAATTGCTCCAAATTTTTTCTTTAAACTTTTGGTAGGGATAGTGTTAAATGTACTCTCTGAGATGACATAAACATTAGTTTGCTCTATTCCTTTGTTTTTTCAAAAATTATAAAAAATGTGCTTTTACTTATCTCTCACGTCGTTAATATTTACAATAACGATTTGTGAACATTATTATATTTATATGTATATGTGCTTCAAATGATGCCATAAAAGTTTCTTGAAAACTACCGTCTCTTGTGTAAACTAGCTAAAAATTCCGCGTTTTCAGAAACGCTCAATTGCCATTTTTTCAAAAACGGATACAATTTTTTTCTTCAAACGTTTCGACCGTTTCGAAAATTTTGATTTAAGACGAGTTTTTTTTTAATATTCTTAACTAGTGTATGCTCCTTACACTAGTGTATGCTCCTTAAGGGATTTTAATGAATATAATGAAAATTTCTACCGTAAAGGTAATAAGCACCATACAGAAAAAGCTTTATGAAATATATTTTCCCTTAGCAATAGCGGAAATCCAGGTATTAGTTTCAATGATGCTCCTCACATTATTATTTAATAACGAGGCGTCTACGCCTAATATAGCGGCTTCCAGTGTGATGCTCTACCTTGTAAAACCACGAGAAAATTGACGCAGTGCGCTGTGTAGCCTTCGTTATAAGTACTGGTGTCGACGGCACACTAAACACGGCTCTAGCTCCTGACCACCTCCCCTTGGTTAAGAGCGGCTGGGAGAATGGCGCTATAACGGACTTCAATGCAAATTACCACATATGTACCGGAACAGACTTTGGCGGATGGCAGCTACCGGAGTCGGCAGTATATCGGGGAAAATACTACGTTATTGATAGAGGGCGGGTCTATTCAACACGCTTGAATAGCGGCGTGAGCGCGTGGCAGTACATAGGAAGGCACAATATCGAGGGTTGACTGCAGAACAAATACAAGATAGACATTATCACGGCCTCCAAAATTAACCGAATGTGAGGCCTCGCAAAAGTGAAAGATGAATGTACTCGCGCAATTACGCAGAGATAAATTCGAATTTTGCTAATGGTCACATGTTCACACAGTTAACTTGTAGCAGAGTTTACCTTATACCTTCAGAAATACGATGGATGTAGAGGAAAAGGGAAATGATTGTATCTGTGTAATGGTATTTAGAACATTTCATATTGTATGATTTTAATTTTTATTTCGAATGAAAACTACTTTAGATTAAACACAATTGAATACAAGTTTCAGAAACACTTATTCTGAAATTTCATGACTAATAATAACTTTCATGCAAACGTGCTTTGTACTTTAGTTAAAACGAAATAAAACTGCACTAATGCGAAACTTTAACTGAATGCTTTGCAAACTGGTGAACACACCTAATTTAACTATTATGGCTGGAATTAATGTATATTGTTGGAACATATTAAGTAAGTAAGAACATACAATTAACAAGAAATAATATGTGCAAGGTTTCCTCACTAGTCGCACACTAATAAAATTATTTCCCTCGCCAGAGAATGTTTAAATAATATTTATTTAGGTTTTAACTTGCTCTTCTGGCTTGAGTATTTATAATTGCCATATATACCAGAATTCTGTCTGAAGAAATGCATTTCATGGATTGTTCTTCACAATTTGCTTGGAGAAAGTAGGATTGCAATGTGTAGGATTTCAATCATGAATTAAAAATCTAAAATTTGTAAAAAAAACATTAAGTAATATTAAAGCTAAAAGTGTTGTTAATGTGGGCGGGGCGGTTCCACACCCCCAGGTCCCGGAGTGTTCGCTGGTTGCGGAGAAGAGTGGCGCAAGTCCCGGAAGCTTCAAGACTCGGGCGCCTGCTCAGGTGTACAGGAGCGGCCCAGGCGGACGGCAGCCCAGTCAGAGTCTGAGCTGTGGAATGTGCATCGCGGTCAACAGTAGTGCTGTGCAGTGTGTGTAATTGCAGCAAATGGCATCGCAAAGGAAGTGTGGAGTGTGAAAAAAATAAAGTGAACATAAACCCAAGAACTGTGATATACATGGAAGACTATCTGTAGATAGTCAATATTCTCTGCAGATATTCGTAATTTAACAAGTGGTGTTAACAACTTGAAAACGAATAACAAAAAAAAGGAGTCTGTAAACAAATTTTGATGGGAAAAAGAAGTTCATCAACCGATTTTTTCATAAAAGCTTTTACCAAAAATCCATAAAGGACTCTGGAATTTATATTACCAAAATTGGTCAAATTCGATCATGGACTGAACTATATTTCTGTTCACAAGATCAGTTACAGTATTTTGTAAATATAGTAAAAATTGTCAGGGGAAATAAAAAGCGCTATTGGTTCGTCACCCAAATCTGCACTCTCCGGTTTCTATCTTGTGATTTCTTAAATGAGTGACAACTGCGAATGTTTTACCTCACAAGAAAATAAGGCTCAATATTTTGCGCGGAATAAATCTGTTCAAACATTTGTGATTCCGAAGAACGTTATTCTAGTTCGCAGATATTTTGCAATAATCATTGTGTTTTTGCAGAAACACGATCATCATTTCCTGGCCAACATTAAATCGGCGATTAGACGTTGAGTATCCCCATTTAAGTAGGCTCAGAAGCATGGAAGAGGAGGAGGCAAATCCATGCCTGATCTCGCCGCAAGGGATCCTCAAATCCTTTAAGTGATGCCCGTAATCTCTACAAACAGGTTGGCTCCCCTATAAAGGTGTCACGAATTCTGAGGAACGGGACACCAATGCCAAGAACAGGACCCCAACGCCCGAAAATGGGTCTTCCAAATTCCGTAAGGGTTTTCATGGCCATTAACTAGCAGAATTCTCATATTTCAAGCAGGCATGCTGACAGTGTGAGGTCTACCCGAACAATAGGACAGCATTTTGCATACTTAGAATTTTCAGCCATTATGTATAAATCAGCATTTCGGATAAAATCCAGAAATAACAAGTGTTCTCTTCAGCTAACAAGTGTCATGCGCTTGCTCCGTTACTCTGCGTTTAGGCTAAACATGTCGGTAATGTTTGCTGTTGAGTTATACCTGAACATACGTAATTTCTACTGCAACACATTTCAAATATTAACATTTATTTTATATTACATTTATAAAATAAACTAAGTATATCCTTTCTCCTCAGGGTAGATTACTGATCATCGTGCTTGCTTTCCACGACGCGATTCCGGGTTCGAGTTCAGTCGCTGTCTGGAGGAGAATTCTAGCGGCCGGCTGCTCTGACCGGTAGTTGTCCGTGGTTTATCCGTTCAATACCAGGCGAATGCCGGAGCAGTAACCTAACATATGGGCCACGGACCACACCCGATCTCACCTTCCTCTTTCTTGTCCTATTCTCACTCCTTACACACACACTTGCACTAATACGCACTACACTACCACATATGCCCGGAGACCGGCCGGCGGCTTAAAGCTTGTCCAGGCTGGGAAATTGGCTCCGTTGGAGGGAGATACCTGGTTGCGGGAAACCTCGTTAGCCCACGGTAGGTCGGTGTCGGATCTCACCATCCAGCGGAGAAAGGCAAATAAATAAATAAATAAATAAATAAATAAATAAATAAATAAATAAATAAATAAATAAATAAATAAATAAATAAATAAATACATAAATAAATAAATAAATAAATAAATAAATAAATAAATAAATAAATAAATAAATAAATAAATAAATAAATAAATAAATAAATAAATAAATAAATAAATAAATAAATAAATAAATAAATAAATAAATAAATAAATAAATAAATGTCTTTATTGATGGCGAGGCTCAGGCGATTTATCCTGCTCTTCCGCCTGACCATAAAACGCACGCACTACACTTAAGTGACTAATGACCTTAGCAGTCGACACGCCAGAGACCTCTAATCAATCAATCATTCAATCGACACGGTTCGTCTGTATTAGGTGACCGTTCACAGGCGAAGTGCTAGAGGTCGGAGCGGCGGAACCCGCTAACACGTGCTTCGAGCGCAAGTCTGTCCGTCACACGCCAACGCAGCTGGCGCAGTTGAATTATTTAATGCAGCAACTATACTATCGCGGCATATGAGTTTTCAAATCAAAGTTTATGGAGTTCAGTCATAGCGTTGGCACTGCATTTCTACTGCGCTCAGAAAATGACGAGCGACGTTTAGGAAGTCATATCTGGTACACTGCCATGATCTAGTGCCACGTTCTAGCTAAGTCACCAACACGACGGTTTCTGACTTTTCGCCCTCTGTAACGTGGCTCGCTGAAATTTCTCACTACCAAGGTCTGCGGTGTGGAGCTTCTCGAACTTTCTAGCGTTTACTATTTCCAATTCTTAGTAACTTTGGCTGTTCGAGAACATTCTGACAGAATTGTGTTGTGATTTATTGAAAACTAGTTTTTTCCATAACCTTCGGTTAGTTTCTTTCTATGATTTGGAGCTGGGTCCATCCTTTTCTTCGCAGCCTCGTAATGTCATGTTTTAGATTCTTCACGTCCCTTTATTTGTATACTGTGAAGTCGTCCTGTTTCTGCAATGCGTGAGTGGTTAATGTGTTGATTTATCGTGGTCTGGGGAGAATATTGTCCTGCACCGTCCTTCGCACGTTGTTCTAAATTAATGTCCCATTTGGAAAAATAATCGCCTCTCAAACATGGTTCGGCAAGCAGGAGGGAGAATAATAGGTTTATGGCCACTCCTTTGTAAAGCAAGGGCACAAGAAGTGGGGTCTGAGCGGGAAGTGGGGAAAATGAGACCCCTGCGCCCGAAGGGGCAACGGCGGTAGCGGGCACTTGAAGACTCTCAAGACCAAAGGAATGGTGGAAGCATTGATCGTTGGCAACATACTACCAAAATTGAAGTACACATTTCATTGACAGGTGTCTTATCAACACTAGTACTACAAGCTAGATAGATAATGACTAAAACTGGAAAAATGGAAACAGTTTTATATTGACAGATTTAAGCATATTTTGTTCAGTGAATTCATATCATTAGAAAATAGAAAGGATTTAGACCAGCTGTCATATTAGTTTAATACCACAACCACCGATAACTTAAAGAAAACCATACTATTCATTGCACTTTGAATTTTAACATTTCGGTAAGCACGCTAATTTTTCTACTCCAACGTGAGCTAGTTGTACGTTTTAGGTCACACATAAAAATGCTTGAATGATATTCATAATGAAAATAGAAATGCTATACTTGTAAATGACGTTATTTCTAATTCTTTTTAAAAACTTAGAATAATACTTGTGGCGTCTCTTTTAAATCGAAAGTGCGAGGAATGTAAGGTATGAAGGCTAGACAGCGAGATAGCCGTTTTGCTGTAAAACAATATTTCAGTATCGACGAACAAACGTAAATTCTGGCTACACAATATATTAGAGGAAGTAATTTACTACATAAAAGAGCAAGATTTATCCATCTTTTGTATATCAGCAACACGATTTTTCTGTCGAATAATCGCTACTTTCCGCTGCAGCATTATAAAACTTTTCTTTTTTCTATGTATGAACGTAGAAGGCGAGAAAGTGACAGGCAGAAGAATTTGAGACATTTTCATCCCCAAATACAGAAAGTAAAATAACATCAACATGAACTTCCAAAGGAGTACACATCGTATACGGACCACTTGTAATCATCGCTTAGTATCCTCGTACATTATTATTTGTAATTTTAACTACAAACTCACACCATTCAAACCCACATGTGAAAAACCTCAAGTAATCCGAGGTATGTGTTAGTATGTGATAAACAAACGACTAATATTTGAATCAAAAATAAATCGCAAAACAACACAATCTATGAGAACAAAATCAGAAATGCTCCTTAGCCCATTAACTAGGTATATGGCCCAGGAAAGACTTCTGGAAGATTTTTCTCACAGGTTGAATACGTTTTTGAGGGTTATGTATTCTAATGTAAGGTTTGTCACCTCAAAAAATGTCAGGTTAACTAGAAAAATTAAAAAAAAATCATTTAAATCATTTTCTAGATTATCGCCTATATTTCGACATATGTGTGCTTTATTGAAATGATCTTCATTTTTAAAATTAAAGCAGGTAAAATTCCCTTGAAAATTCATTTATTACATTCGATTTTCGCCATGTTTTGAGACGTTTGAGCGCGCTGGAAAACGACGACTTTTTCAGTCCGTGGCTAAACCGGGAAAAAAGACTATTTCTGCTCTATCGCGTTATGGCTCCCTACTTTCCCTACAAGACACTTAAAAACGACTATGATGAATGAATTAGTTTCATTATTAAATTATTAAAACTCCATTTCTCACAAAATCATTAGGCACCTTTCTTTCGCTCGGTGAATTTTTGTACTCCAACCTTAAATAACCAAATATGATGTAAACGAAAGACAAGAAAATAGACAACATATTCTGTACAATATAAGCTATATAATGCCGTAAAAGAAACAATAAAGTTAAAGAAGAAATTTTGAATATGAAAAAAATATTGGATCAGATCACTTCATTAATAATTATAATGTCCTCCAATTAACACAAAAAACTCTCGGCGTCAAAATTACTTCTCTCAAGTGTGGGTGTTGATAAGTTAGCTACCATTTGAGCAGCAGCACAGTCAACGTGAGTGCCATTTTGCATGGTTCTCACAGTTCAATTAATGTTATTTAATCATTCTAATAAGACAAAAAGACCCCCGGGAGACTGGGCAACTTCTTGAATTGTTGCTGAACTTATCAACACAGCGCCGACACACATTCGCAGACTGGCTAGTTTGCTGTCACTATGTTTGTTCAAGACGACTGCCCTGTCGACAAGGACTACGGGGAGTCTGAGATAGAGTACAATGGTGCCCAGGAAGAAGACGACGCAGAAGATCACAACACCCCAAAACCTGCTAAATCGTCTCGAAATAAACCTCCGCGATCCGGTCGATAAGCACAATGATGCCACTAAAGCTAAAGTGAACGGATGCCTCGAACAAGTCCGAGAGGTCACAAGGCATTATTCGCTCGACAGCATCCGAACCAACGAAGACATGCGGACCGACTTACAGACCGTGATTTCCAATGAGGCGAAATCCCTACGACAATGGGTAAAGGACCGACCCTTCAATGCGGATCTGTTTCGAATTTCGGAAACCCCATTAAAGAACGCGAACGTACACCGAAATCGTACGTCGATTGTCACGTAAATGAGGCAAAAAACAAATAACTCGATAACTTCCCTGCACCAGACGCAGCGAAATGGGGAATGTGGACGTGCAGAAATCTCGCATAGTTAACATGTATCACCCCACGCACAAAGACGCTGCCACAATGAAATGTCAAGACGCCGATCATATTCAACTGCAACAAGATTTTTATCAACGGCAACACAATACGCAGTTCTGGCGGTTTACCTGCAAGGAAAACGTCTCAGGTCAGTCGCCAAACCCATCTATCTATCGATTGATTGGTAATTTCGAGGGCGTCAACAGCTAACGTCATTGGCCCCGTACGAGTTGTGAAAGATTTACCGCAGGAGGTGACGGTGATCTTCCCCCGCTAGATAGTGAGATCCAGCGCCGATCTACGGTCGGCTAATTGGGTTTTCCACAACCAGGTATCTCCCACCAGTGGGGGACCGCCTCAGCCGGCACAAGCTCCAAGCTCCCAGCTCTAGACCGGTCTCCCGGCGCATGTGTAGTAGTGTAGTAAATGTAAGTGTAGGTGTGTGTAAGGGGCAATGATAAGACGAGGAAGAGGAAGGAAAGGTCTCGCATGGTCCGTGGCTCGTTTGTTAGGGTACTGGTCCAGCATTCGCATGAAATTGATCAGAGAAACCACGGAAAACTACCAAACAGAGCAGCTGGCCGCTAGAATTCTCCTCGAGACAGCGACTGAACTCAACCTAACTAGCCAGTGTCAAAAAAAAAAAATACTGCCGCCGTCGGGACTCGAACCTAGGACCTCCTGGCCAGAGGCAGTGTAGTGATATCAGTTAATGCCGTGAGCCACCTCTCCCAGTCTAAACACAACGATAATAAAGTCAATCTCAAACGAAGCGTGGTCTCGCTTAGAAATACTAAATATTAACATTTAATATTAGATTTGGTATTGAGCTAATGTGTTTGGAGGGTGCCCTTACATATTGAGCTCCCTCTACGGAAGCATAGATAAGAAGCACTAATTATTCGCCCAATGCAAAAGAAATCTAGTGGTTCTACAACAGCGCATCATTTCTCACGTTATTTCTAGCTTTTACAATGTTCTAAAATTTAGACAGTTCAATGAAACTAAAATTTGCTTCAAGATTTTTTATGCATCCTTTCCTCTATTCGAGGAACAAATTTCAATATAAAGTAGTTATTCGATTCGGGAAAAAAGTATAATTGCAACAACTTCACATTACGGGAAAATGCGTTATGCACAAAATTTTACATGTCCTTTTCTAAAGACCTGATTTTTTAAAACAGATATTATTTAAGAAAAATCTATTTAACCTTTGCAAGGTTAAGGTTTTCAAAACTACAGTGTTCACCGAAAAAGACACCAACATCATTGTTTTCCTATTTCTTTGACACACAGGAGAATAAAACGTAAGAATAATATTGGAACTGTCTTGGGGAAATAATCGTTTAAAAATGCCTTTCTGTAACGCAAAAGTGCTCTCAAAGTATTCATATTTTGGAAAAACTGAACGTCAACTTAATGCAAGATCTGTGTTTAAACATATTTTATAAAACAAAATGTTCTACCTTCAATATGTAGTTTTAGCAAGACGTTGAAAACTTGTGGTGCTACAGAATGGCACAGACTTTCCCGAATTAGTTATCTATTTCGTTTCGTATCGGTTATCTATTCCAACTTGCCACATATTCTTGATTGCTGCTATCTATCGCCACCCAGAGTACATTTTTTCTGACATTTTCTTAATTTTTCGGATTTCTAATTGTAAAGCGGAAATATTATTTTAAGATTATTAAAGGACAGTAAAACATCGCCCTAAATGACAATTTTCTTTAAAAAAATTGGAGGAATTTTTAAAAAACTGGCGCTTAAGCGCTACTGTATATTCGAAATTTGATGCACTTTTTCACAGAAGTTTTTTGAGTTTTCGAAAAACTTAATTTGAAGTCATTTTAAGTGCTTTAACTCACAAGTTCAACAGTGTTTACAAATTGCTAGAAATGTGTATATCAACGGCGTGAGAGATCTTTTATTTACAATGGTGAAATTTTTGAAAAAACAAAAAAATACACCGAAATTAACTTTATGTCATATTAAAGAGAGCAAATACTGCTATTCGTTCGAAATGTTTGAAGAAAAAATTTTGAGTTTTTTTCTGAAAATGCGGAATTTGAGCTAGTTTTCACAGAAACGAGAGCGTTTGCGAGAAACTTTATATGACATTATTTAAAGCACAAGCTCTCATAAATACAATAATGTGAACAAATTGTCGCTAATGTAAATGTGAACAACACGAGTGGCAAGTAAAAAGAAATTAATTTTTTGTCATTTTTGAATGAACAAACAAATAGAGCAATATGGCGTTTATATCATGTTATACAGTACATTTAGCACTATCCCTACAAAAGATTTTTAAAAAAATTATGGAGCCATTTTTGGGAAAATCTCGTTTTTGTATTTTTTTTAAATGCACCAATATTGTGCGAAAACTACTAAAATTTCAAAACATGTACATCAACTTAATGAATGAACTGACTCAATCAGAGCACACATTTTTTTAAGGAAAAATCTCTATTTTCAATTTTGTAGTCGTAGGAAGACGCCCAGAAAAAAATTGATATTTTAAAATTTTCGAACATTCAGTGTTAAACCTGAAAACCGGACCTATGCGATCTTTATAAGTGTATTTTACTCTATTCTTACAAGTTTTTTTTTATCGTGCTTTTTCTGAGAAAATTTTTAAAATAGTCGGGGGACTTCATGTAAAGAACCCCCAAATTTTAAAGATTTCTTTTTCAACATCTCAAAGATTCGACTCGAGACAGATCGAAACGATTTTTCTCAATTTGAAAAAAAATCCTACGCATGGTTTAAGTGCTAGTTGTGTTCACGGACATCAGACGAACGAATGGACGGACAGACGTTTTGAAACAAAACAACACTTTTTCGGTATTAGGGGACCCCAAAACGTGAATTTCCGTTGAAACCTCAAGATTTATTTCCGCAATATTACATAACTTTCCCTATACAACGTATATTACTCCGTATATACCTACGTATGCGGGAAAGTAAAAAGAACGACGTGTACGTGGTGTATGGAGCTTGCAGAGTCCCTCCTCTATTACATTTGTACTTTATACCTTCCATAATCTCTTGGCCTCACAGGCAACTGTGTGAGATATGTACGTGTAATTGAATTGGATGAATTTCTACACCTATAACAATGGAACAACCACCGAGATGGGATGCCATTGGCAGATGTGTAAAAGTACAGAGCTAAGATATTTCCATGTGTCGTTCATGGAGAGCGAAGGCGGCTGGGAGCTTATAAGGGAATGTCCGTGAGGAGTGGGAGGTACAGCGAGATGCCCTGTATTTTCGAGACTTCTATGCAGCACTGGGAAGAGTGCAAAACAAAAAAGCTTGCCCCGACTCAAGAGAACAGAAAACTAACTAGTACGCGAAATTCTGTAGCGGCGCTAGTTTCTATATCGAATTGATATTAGATGCAAACACTGTTTACTACCCATTATTCTAAGCGTGAGCGATATACAATATTGGATTTTTATTCACAAAAGTGATGCGCGTGTTATGCAAAGGATTCAATAAAACTACTGGGTGCTTAAGAAAGGAAATGCACAAGGGGCTGTACACTCTGACTTACGTGAAATTTAATTTTCTTCCCCAGCGTTCCCCCTTTTTTCAATGACATTATGAAAATGAAAATGCCTTGTGTATTCTCCCTCAGCTGACAGGGCCGTTACAGAATTCAAATTGCCTTGGTCAACATCCTCTGCGCGAGGGGGGAGAGAGGTACGGAAGGAGAGAAGAAGAAGGAGATGCAAAGGAGGGGAGAGGAAGGGTGTTGCCTTGGTTATGCACCTTGCTACTACAGGGGCCGCCTTCACTGGCGATCGCAAAGACGATTTAATTAACTTTCGTTTGTTAGGAGGGCGTCCTGCACAAGCCACTGAAACTGGAAAAGTTAAATAAACTTGAATTACCTAAACAATATTTGAAAATCTCCGTTGCATTCATAGTCAGAAACATCATTGAAATTTTAACAAGCGTGTCTCATGAAGAGGTATCGTTCTTTATGAATATCTTGGCGCCTGCTCATTATTGCGAGAATGTTCATACTCTTCCCATCCAATCTAAACTTTTCACCTAAGTTTTTAATATTCAGTAATTAGGAAGAATAAAACTTAATTACTATTATTATTACTATTTTATCACTATTACTGAGTGCATATTTGCATTATTATTCACTATGAGGGGGAAGATTCATTCATTTACCATTCAATGTATGGGTCTCCATTCAAGGTTAAATATCCCTTAATAAAAAATTATAATTATTCATTTCATTTTATATAATTGTCAGATGGTATGTTTTCATGAATTAGTACATGATCTATGATATTTCATTTCCCTGCAGTTGACGAATATGAAAACAAGGGTTTTGATAATTCAACCTCATTGCCACTAAATTCAAGAATACACCTCTGATAATACTTTCATTTCTGAAATTGAAGACACGATAATGTACACGCGTGTATACTACAAACAAGCATCAAGATAAAATATTTATTATACATTAATAAAGAACGAAGTTTATACGAAAGTTCCATTTTTTGTTTGTTCTTGGCGCGTCCTCCCTTGTACGGGCCATGGCCTACCAGTGACGTCCTGGTCTCACGATCATGGGTTAAGAGGATACGTGTGGTTAGCACAAAGACATCTCCACGCCGAATTCTGATCTTCTCAACCTGAGAAGTGAATTTTCTCATAGTCACACAGCAGCATACACAGGAATATTGCGAGGCAAACGAACACTATAATCTTGCCTGTTCGGTAAGTGAACCCGTGTTCGCGTCGTGAGAAGCGAGCACGCTGACCAATGAGCTAAACCACCAGGCTTCCTTTCCGTTGGTACTTCACAATATTATATCTAATCACGATCTGAGGTCACATAAACACAGTAGACATACACACAGTACTCACTTTCTCATTTACTTTCTTTCCTTCTATCCCCTCTCCTCACATCAACATTAACACACAAACATTCGTATACTGACTTCAACAGTTTGTTCATGGGGATGAGCAACGATTCTCGAATACTACTGGTAAATGAATACTTGCTGGAACTGATCAACTGATTAACTTGTGTCTCTATTGAAATGATCTACGAAGTATTTCATGGAGGTATTTGAACACCAACAATTTCTTTCTCTTTCTTTCTTTCTTTTTCTTTCTTTCTTTCTCTCTCTTTCTTTCTTTCTCTTTCTTTCTCTTTCTTTCTTTCTCTCTCTTTCTTTCTTTCTTTCTTTCTTTCTTTCTTTCTTTCTCTCTCTCTCTTTCTTTCTTTCTCTTTCTTTCTTTCTTTCTTTCTCTTTCTTTCTTTCCTTCTTTCTTTCCTTCTTTCTTTCCTTCTTTCTTTCCTTCTTTCTGTCTTTCTTTCTTTCTTTTTTCTTTCTTGTCATCCCTTCGTATTTCTGTCCGTCCGCCATTCAGTATATCAGTGTTTCCGTTCGTCCATCTTTCCTTATGTCAGTCTTTTCGTACGTCATTCTTCCGTCGTTCCGTCCGACGGCCTTCCGTCCATCTCTCTGTTCGTCCGTGTTCTCGTCCGTGTTTTCGTCCGTCTTTCCGTCGTTCCGTCTTTCGTCCTTTGCTTTCTCTTCGTCGACGTCCGTCCGCCCATCTATTCGTCCTCCCTTTGTCTTTTTACCCATTTTTTTAGGGCGTTCGTCTTTTCACTTGTCCGTCTTTCCGTTCGTCCACTTTGCGACTGTCCGTCCGTCTGTCTGTCTGTCTGTCTCTCTCTCTCTCTCTCTCTCTCTCTCTCTGTTCCTCTGTTTGTTGTTATCTTACTATGTTGGAAGGAGTGGCAGGGGTAAACGAGAGTGCTGCTCTGAAATCGGTGGAGAACCTTCTTTGCACATTTCAATGATAAAGTTGTAAAGAGATTATGATATATATATATATATATATATATATATATATATATATATATATATATATATATATATATATATATATATGGTTAACGATCGCGCGCTCACAGCCCGCATCTTGCTAGCATCTGCTCGCTGATAACCACAGCCGAGCGTGTACGGGTGAGCACCGCTTACATGTACGTTCGAGCACATTGATCCCTAGCGCAGTGTGTTCGCCGCCGCAGTGCAAGCAGCGCTCAGCACCGCTTCTGCGCCATCCGCAAGCATGGAATTCTCATCGCGGGAAGATGTTCTCTTGAGATCTCCGTCTTGTCTCTACCTTAGCAGCCTCGCGCATTCCCGCACGTTGATTGTTTCATTGCTGTATGGACGAAGTGCCTTGTTAGTCGCGTGCGACACGATGCGCATAAGGTACCCTAATTCGAAACCACGTTTCGTCATCTTCCGACCTATCCTGATCCAAAGTAATTCGGTAAGATTAATTTAGTGCTCGTTTTGGCAGGTCATCAATCTTGAGCATCTAGGGTGTGTCAAAGCTTATAACACTTAGATTATCACACTTAGTGATCTATCAGAATTATTTTCAGTCATTTGCTTGTAGACACAAAGACACTTATGAAATATTTTAAAGAATCAAAAGCATTTACACTTGGTTATTTTCTAAGGACTGTGCGGCTTTGCTCCGAAATCCGGAAAGCCTGGATCAATCTGATGTACAGGGGAGATAGATAAACATTAGAGGTTTTGGTACATCCGAAGCAGGCGGACAAGATTCTTGGAGCTCGTAGCAACTAGTGGCCTGAAGTAGCCCAAATGCTGGGTGAACATATCAATGCAAAGAGATTTTCCAAAAAAGCCTTCTACTGCACTGTTTGATTTCAGGTGCTGTGGATGACAATCACTGGAAGGAGAATCCGTGACGACCGCGCCAGAAAATAATTAGTTTAGAAAAAGTTTGGTTGATAGGATGTACTCGTCTTCTGACTGTAGGATTTTCCCGCTTCAGGGTTTCTCCCTCATCCGTGCCTAATGCCAGAAAACCAGAATTTGAAAAGTTAGAACGCGGTAGGATATAAGTATTGTAATGGTTTAAAAGGGTTCGGCCCAGCAACATAGTATCAAGTAATACAATTGAGAACTCGCCCAGGAGAGAACCTAACCAGCAAATTCTTTTCTTTTTTTTTCAGGAGAACCAAAAAAAGGTTTTCTGTAAAATAAACTACACACTAGCTTCAAAAAGTGCAAACATATATAAGAGTCTACACTAAACAAAAGGTTTTATGTTATATTTCAGGTGATGTTTAATGTTTTCAATTTTTAAACGAAAATAATCATAGATTAATGGGAAACAGATCTAACTAAATGAAAAGAACAGAGATCTAACCAACAACGAATCCTTTTCAAATAAACATTCAACTTAAAATATAAACAGAACAAAAATACAATATAATATAACAAATTTAGCAGAATATATCCAAATATCTTTAATAATATAATAATATTTTCATAAATCGCTCGATGTTATAGAGGGATACATTTTCACATGTTATGCTAATATCTGTCGCAGTGTAAAAAATTGTGCCAACACACAAAACCTTTTTAAATACAATTTTTCAACATTTTTCATTGGAATAAAGAAAGAGGTGTTGAAATAACTTCATTTTTATATCTTCTGAAATACTGCTTCAATTATCTAGACATCAATAAACATTAACAGACCAAACAATAATGATATGTATTTTACTACAATAGCAATTTATTTATCATGTTTGGAAATTTCTCAAAAAACTAGTATGCGTTATACAGAAAAAGGTTAGATCACTATTCCACAACATTCGCAGAAGCACATTTTTCTGGAATTAAATTACCATTTTATTTTTGTGGGAATGTCCGACATTAATCATGCATAATCCATCCAAATAAAGTTTATTCAGTTTTATAGACAGATGTTCTTGGAACAAACCACAAATCAGTCATAGTCAAAGAACAAATCCCGGAAGTTTTTCAAAATGCCATTTCTATATTTATGATTTGATGACTTTTAACAATAGGAATAAGTTAATAGTACTTCTGGAGATAATTTAACAGATATTCCTTTGGCCTTTTTAGCTTATTTTAGCTTATGGTGTCTATTTTTGGTATTTCACTTTATTTTTACCCTTTTATTCCCTTTTCTTCATATTTTTTTATTGTTTTCTTTTGGCGCTGTTCGCGATTAAGCTGTATTTATACGTGCAAAGTTTGACAAGGCCCGCACATGTTTTGTTTTCTGTAGAAAAAGGAGGCAGCAGGGTCAGGTAGTGTTAAAAATCTAAATGAAAAAGGAAGATGATACCAGTCACGATTTTTGATTTTATACACTAATGCCGACTGATTTTGTTCACTTACGAGGAATCCTTTCCTACATTTTCATTTGAATATGACCTTCAATCCCTTTTGTGGACAGAGCTCTATGTCTATGATGTACCCTTCTCGAAAACTATAATTCCGTCTTCATTGATGGCATTTCCAGATTCGAACGGGAGTCTAGAATAGTATTTTGTAGAAACAAAATCGCGAGCAAAACAAACTCATAGTTATCATACCAGGTGGTAATAAGCAATCAAGGTTACAAAGAATGTTGGTTTCCTTCCACGTAAGTGATAATGAAAATTTTAGAGATTAGAATAGAAATATGAATCATCTGAATTATTAATTTCTTACAATCATTCCTTTTAAATATGATTTTTTTGTTGTTTAAATGCATTTATGCGCATTCCTTGTTTAGCCAGACAAAATGCCATTTTTAGGTAAATTAAATGCCTGAACGAGCTCCAATCATAAAATATCAGAAAAGGTTTTACTCTTGGGAAAGCTACGTAAAGTTGTCCACGCGAAAAGACAAGATTGTGCAAGTAGAACCTCGCTCTTTAAAATGTGTTAATTTGAAATTGCAATGCAATGAGTATCGAGAAGCGCCGAACCACCAAAATGTAATAGAATGTTCAAAAATATATTATCCTGTAGATTAGGGTGTGGGGAATGTTTCTTCGAGGCGTGCGTGAAAATTTCGGTTTTCAATGCCATACAACGTTTTAACTGGGTGTTATATAACTATATATTTTAACACTGCTGCCTGGGGTTGCATTTGACATGCATATTTAGATGCGTGTTTTTTAACAAATCCTTCATATTTTTAAAGTGTAATTCGCCAAGTCTCTGTGAAATTATCTTTCTTTAAAGACCTTATTTATAATGACTGGTTGCGTGCGCGGGCTGCAAAATAATCTATACTACAGGAATAATATAGGCGAGAGTAATTACTTATTATATAAATCTAAAATATAAAGAACTTTTTTCTATATTACAAAGGTTTTATTACGTAAAATAATATCAAAAACCTTGTCATTCCGTTAAGTAAAATAAATATCTGACGGCTGGCGAACTTTACCTTGAACCTTTGCTGTCACATGTTATCAGCAGTGACGTACCTAGTATTACCAATCGGGCGGAACGTACACTATGAGATTAAGCGGGATAACAGAACAAAATATTTTTTTAAGCAAAATCAAAACTCTCATTGTTTTGGATATTTTTTTACAAATTCCTGGGTATCTAATGAAACCACAGACGCCTCTACAATGTCTGAAGTCTGCGTAGTTTTCTTTCAATTTCTTCGCGCATTTGGAATCAGTAATACGACACATAATATTGATGATGATTATAATAATAATAATAATAATAATAATAATAATAATAATAATATAATAATAATAATAATAATAATAATAATAATAATAATAATAATAATAATAATAATAATAATAATAATAATAATAATAATAATAATAATAATAATAATAATTAGAAGAAGAAGAAGAAGGAAATAATTTAATAATTGATTCAGTAAAAAGCAGCATGTGGGTCATTCTACGTCAAACTGCAGAAATATAAGGAAATTTTGACCGTGGTATCCCAGATTTTCAACTTCTTTGTGAAGAATATTAACAAGAATATGAAACGTGTGTCTGTCATTTTTCCCAAATATTAATTTTCAAGATTATATTAATTTTTAAATTTGTCGTAAAAATGCCCGCATCGCTAAAGTTAATCTTTTTTAACTCCTATTGTAATTGTGACAAAAAATAAATATTTCGCGATATTAACAAATTATGCTCTTTCATTTGACGTATAAATTGAATTCGGTTTTTTAAAATAATTTTGGACCTATTTTACTTCAGTCTGGTAAGTTACAAAATGGGACACCGAGAGTATTCTGAGAAATTAAATACAATATAAATGTCTACTTCCTGTTTTGCTACAGCGTCTGCTATAGCACCAACCCTCAAGCACGTGCCAATCAGCAGTAGACGATTACCATTGGTATATTTTCACAGTGCAATAAATTTTAGTATCCCTTCACATCTTACTATGAGTCGGGTATATACATATGCATATGACCTTAATAACCGATTAAATTCAAATAAAAAAGTGTCAAACGGATTCAATTTAGTATTAAACGGACGGATTCTGATTAGGAATAAGAGCGTGACACTGTTAATTATATTGATATTTCATTCACATCACTTTACAGAGAATAACGTTAATTGACCTTTTCATTAGTAAATTAAACGTTTTTTTTTCTTTGTGCCATCTATTGTTTTTATGTCATTGTTGCAATAGTTCTCTTTCTAAGTATTATTCAGCTTTACTACAAATATAAAAGTATTGTTCATTACATTATCGTCAGTCTACTTAAATAATTTCCTGGTTTACTTAATAGGTTCCTGTTAGTATTGAAAGCCAGCTTTTACTGAGAATATTATAGTTTCCCCTTCCACCGCACTACGTCGCAAGGTTCCTTTCCGTAAGACATAGTGAAGCAAAGAAATGCTATTCAGCACGCACATTGAAGACATCTTTATAGAAGCATATTCTCGCATTTTTTGTAATACTAGGCACTGCCTCCATCCAAAAAATATGTCTTTTAACACTGTCATAATCTTACTTGAGAATTGTTCTGAGTTTACACTGAAAAGGGGGAACGGAATTCTTGTCATGTTTCCGGCAGGTAAGCCATTAATTCACAGCAGTCTCTGAATTACATATTCAAGTATTAAGGAATAATGTTATAAAAAAATCACACTGGACAATGAAACTTCCTAGCGTCAAATATTATTTTGTCTGATGAAGGGAGCCGAAGACGGCAAATGGGCGAAGACAGCAGAAGAAAAATAAGACGAACGTACTCGGTCAGTTCCTTTATTACTCTATCAGGTGATACGTTAGGGTGGCCACGACTAGCAGTGCACAATTATTTATCATAGTCACTGCCCAACATTTTGTGGCATTAACAAGTATGGTCGAATCTCACTTTGTTAAAAAAGTCATTAGACTCGTCACGAGAAGGAATTTTAAAAAACAGTTTTGGGTATACATATAAATTCTGTCGGTAAACAGTAAATTTGCAACTTCTCAAGAATGCTGGTTCTAACAACCTAAACGCACACTTCTGCAAATACAGATTTTCATATTTAAAAAATCCAAATAATAATGGTAGTGATATTATTGTAAGGCTATCTGTGGTTACTAATTTCACAGTGATGTTTTGTGAGTGTACAATTTGACGTAAAATGACACATGTGTGATTGCGGTTGGTGGGGACACACTTTTAACTCAAATGCATTTTTTCGATATCACCGATTTCTTCAGGAGAGAATTAAAGAGAGAGGGCTTCTGTAAGATAGAATTTTCTCTATGGCAATGGAAGAAACAAAGAGGACGAAATGAAACTAAATGGTTTAAAGTCCCCTCAACAGCATAAAAAGGCGAGTTTTGGTTATTTCTTTAGATATTTCGTGAGTAGATCTATCTAATCGAGTGGTAGTTGTTTCGTAATTATACAGTTTATCTGCCACCTCCTCCAAAAATTCTGATAGTCAGACGACAATTAAAACCGGTTGAAACACAAATTTTCATGGCGCAGGAAAGTTACAATTGTATAAAACTGTACACCCATTAGTTCCTTTGTTTTCGCAATAGAAATATGACAGTTTTAACATCTTTTGACAAGGCAAAAATGGTTTGCCTCCGCAAATAGATACTTCAATGCTGACGGAGCAGCCAATGCAACAATTTTAATTTTTCAACTAAATCTTGCCAATTATTAGAATCAGTCATACATGTAAAACAAGTTGATATCATATAAAATTAAAATAGCATTTTAACATCATTCAAATTAAAAATTATGTACATTGTTGTAACATTTCTATTTATTCAAATTCAGTAATTATATTGTAGCTTCAATTGTTCGACGTTTCGTCCCATAGTAAAATCTGTTTTGGGCCCTATTCATGTAGATAGCTATTATATAGTTAAAAATCATTAAAAATACAAAAATATTTCCCAACTAAAGAACACCACCAAAGGTTATCGCCCGTTCTTTACCAATGAAAAGTCAGAATTCGAATTGTGAGATCTTAAGTATCGAGGCGTGGGTAGTATCATATTCAGTCCAAAACCATTCCGAGAAATGCCTTATTTGGCTTTTTAGATACATAAGACACGGTTTCTAATAATCAGTCTTATTCTTTTGAAATTGCATAAAGTACATTTAATAACTATTACGTTAAATATTTTAATATTTCCAATATAACATGTTTCGGGAACAAACAATATCGAAGTCCTTAGTATTCTGCGTCACGTTTGCTCTTCTTTCCATTCTGATACCACAATTGCTGAAGTATTAGAATAAAGAGAAAATATTGCACTTCCAAGAAAAATATCTACGATAAATAGTATATATTTCAGCTTAACAACACAATATATTAATAATTTTTTAACATGACTGCTCAAAAAAGTCCTTAAGCGAAAGTCATTTTACCTGGGAGGATCTCTTCTAGTAATTAATTTTCTCAAGAATTACCTTGCAAACCATCATCTTCACTAACTTCGACAAATCACCAACTTAAGCACGCAAAGCAAAATAGATTCTGAAAATTAATTATAATGATGAAGATTAGAGGCTAAAACGCGCCAGCCAGAATTCTGTAAACACACTGACAAAAAAACTCTGCGGTGATCGAAACCGTATATGCATCCGTACCCCCCTTTCAGGAAAATTGTCACATCCCTCTAAAGCGGAGTTGGGGATGCTTTTCTTGCTATTCGCCAGGGCATTCTTCCCGGAGGTTAAAGATGCGAGAGTAGCCGTGCCCGTGTTAATTGTTGTCGGAATATTTACTTGGTTCCGGTTGCTTAGTGCAGGTTCCTTCCACGTGCAATGATTGATTAGTGATCCCGAGCTCGCCAACTACCAAGGTCCCATAAGTGTAGTGTATGTTTTTATCGGTGGAGGTGGCGGTGATCTTCCTTCGCTGAATGATGAGATCCGGCGCCGACCGACCCGTCGGCTTGCGGGGTTATCCCCAAGCAGGTATCTTCCACCAGCGAGGCACCGCCACAGTCGGGACAAGCTCTAAGCTCCAGGCATGTGTGGTAGTAGTGCATACATGTGTAAGTGTGTGTTAATTAGAGCTGAGCATAGAACAAGGAAAGTGAAGGAAAAATTGCGCGAGGTACGAGCCCCTTTTGTAGGGTACTGCCCGTAAGATTTACCGGTCAAAGGCACTGCAGTGACAGTAATTGATGCCCTGAGCCACCTAAGCGGGTGCCGTTGTGAAGTCTACTGGAACAACACCACTACAGTAAAGAATCATGTGTTACACACTGAAAGCAATAGGATTGGGGAGGTTGTCACTGGTGTTTATTTCTCCAAACGCGTTTAAATTATTAATTTCACGCTCTGGCTTAAACGTATCAACGGACTGCATTTAACCAACGGCTCGTAATTTGGTAACCCCTGCTCCCAAAACGATGGATTTTCTCCGTTACAACGCAATTCTGAGAGATGGCACGACGCCAAATTGGATGGCATTGACTGGCCAGGTGCCTAGGGAAGGGAAACGAAACATCGTAGTTATCCAAGATAGCGGTATATCTATGTAACAAGAAAGAACTTCATACACAAAATGTAAGAATGAGAGAATGACATATACAGTGATAAATTGATCATTCGATTCATCGTCTGATCAAAATGTTGATAACTGCCTTGAAATTCCGATACTGCACAAGGCGCCACCCTTAGTATCTCTTTCTCAACATCTAGTCGTGTTTTCTCAACATATTTAATTAGTATCCCGTCAATCATGCATGCCATTAAATATGTGGTCATTTAGTTCGGTTTTATTGTTCTTTGAGTTTGATTTAGTTTGCGTTTTATGTTGTGGATCACAGATTTTTGCAATCTCCTTCTTAGCATTCGTTTTACTTTAATTAAATTGATTAGAAATATTCTTAAGATACTACGTTCTATAATCTATTTTAATCTGATTGGACAAGGATATTGCTAACTATATTGCCTTTGTAAGTTTATCTATTTTTTCGATAAATCTGACTGTTGGTTTGGTTGATCTGAATATGAATATTATAGATTTGATATTTAGATTTTAGATTTATTTAGTCAAAAAACTGTATATGAGAGAGATCATCTGCGCACGTTTTCTTGAGATCCAGAATACCGTAACATCATTTTAACTATAAATAGTAGAAAGATAAGTAAAAGTTTAAAATAAGTGAATAAAATTATATTTTAAAAAAGCTCGAGATTAGCAATATTTGAAAAAATAGACATTTTCGTTTCCGAATTATAGAAAACTTCTTTGCATCGGTAAACGAACTGCAAGTATGATTTTTCTGCATTGCTAACAAAATACCCTTATCTCTTCTCCTACTCGTACCATTAGAATCAAAAGGAGAGTTCAACAAAACATGTACGTCCAGAATCAAAACAAGTGGCCATCTCAGCATTTGCTCAATGGATCAGGGAAAATGAAAAAAAAAACTGATCGAGATGGGGGTCATTGCACCGGAAGCTGTAGTACATTATTTGTTACAAACATATTAAGTCTCTTTAAAAAATATAAAATACAAATGTAAACTAATTCAATATATATCACTGTTTGTTAAAATAAACATTATCTTTCTTTTTTATAATCAGTAGTCTCTAATTTTATAGAAACAGTTACGCAGCAGAAAAGATTTTACTTGTAACTTCAATTTCTGAACTGACTTCAATTGTTTAATGTTTTCTGGCAATTCGTTGTAAAGTAACGTAGATGTATTGTATGTGGCTTTCTGATAGTGAGCTTTTGATACTGACACTTGATGAACGTGATTTTTACGACGAGTGTTGTAATTATAAATATCTGTATTGTATGAAAATATGTTCCCACTGTTAAGTAAGTCACGTTTGACAAATATTACATATTCTTAAATGTATAGGCAAGGAAGTGGTAAGATTCCGAGCTCAGTGAAGAGATCTCGCGGATGACATTTTTTCATTATTCGAATAATTTTCTTTTGCAATCCTCTGAGTATCACATGATGAGTTTCCCGAGAATATTATGCCATTTCTCAGGCGGGAATGTACATTTGCAAAATACACGCAACGAGCTGGATGAAGTCTGACAGAATTTGAAAGATTTCTGAATGTGTAACATAATGAACTTTATTTAATGTTTAATTTTGTTACTTGATTTAATAAGGTTCTAAATTCCCAGCTCTTTTGTATATTTACTAGTTTTGATGATGGATTTAAGATTATTATTTGTGTTTTCAAACTGATGTGAACACATGAGATGTTTTACCAGATGAGAACATTTTTACTTTGTTTTTGCTACTGCTTACGCAGTATTGAATTGAATTGAATTTACCTTATTTTACGTGGCAAGACTCGGGCCATCAGACCCGCTCTTCCGTCTGACCACGCAAATTTCGCTACGCTCCTTTCATCAACCAGCAGAGAAAGGAGGTATTTCTTGGGCGAGAAA
Source organism: Gryllus longicercus (assembly GCA_038098605.1). NCBI lineage: Eukaryota > Metazoa > Arthropoda > Insecta > Orthoptera > Gryllidae > Gryllus > Gryllus longicercus. The sequence goes on from JAZDUA010000212.1 coordinate 1,649,942, forward strand.
CAGGCGAGTTGAATTTAGCTCAGAGGCGTCATTTAGGCTTGATCTTTTACATGCAAGTAAATATACTAACATGGGACAGCCGGCTTTACTTCCCCTCCGAAGGAAGGCGTACGAAGGATTTTCTCGCCCTTAAAAATCCACGGCTTCGATCGGATTTGAACCCGCGAACTTGGGTACAACAGTCCGGTACGCTAACCGTTACCGGTACGCTAACCGTTACCATCGCCGCCGCTAGTAACACTGCTGTTGTAAAGCGGAGAATTTTCGACAGAAAAACTTATTGTTGGGCCCTAGTAACGAAAAAAAAGATTAATCTTCTCCCTATGTATAGTAAATTACTTATTAACTTCTTCTAAAACATTGTGTAGTCAGATCCCCTGTTTTGTGGGTCCTTCTTACCAAAAAATCGACTGACGGCAAAACGTCTGTCCATCCGTGGTCAAATCTACCACCAAAACCGTACAGCATAATTTCTCAAAAATTGATATTCCTCAATCAGTCTGGCTGATGTCGCGGCCTCTTGAATTTGAAACCGATATTTTAATTGGCGAAGGAGTTCTTTAAAGAAGCCCCTGGGACATTTTCAAAGTTTTCACAACAATGGTTCCAATTTGTTTATTAAATTTTGTTGTCAGATAGCATACAGGCCGCTTATGAGAATGGTGAAGGTTATATTTTCATTAAAATCCGTAATGTTTCGTAAATTGCAAAAATTCATTAATTTTCGACATTTTCCTACTACTAAAATATTAAAATCGAGATATTTTCCTTAATTAAATCTGTTATTTAAAAAAAAGATTTTGAAATAGATCAAGTACAATTTTTCAAATCTAAATACTTTTCCTACATAGCTATTTTTAAAGCGGCTCTAACTTTTCTACAGGCAGGCCGCGTATCGCAGTTCTCATTTTCGAAAGAAAAGAAATTTTGAAAACTACAAAAGCTACAAATAAAGCGAGAAAGTTTGTCCTGTTATAGCAACACTATTTCTTTTTTGTATTTTCTTACATTTTCTTCAGTTGCAGAATACACTTTCTCTTTTATTAACATCCCTTCAACCAATTCACAAGTGACAAGTCAGCGACCCTAGGACATACCGGCCAATGTCTCTGTAGTGGGAACAATTGTTGCCGTGAACCATCTCAGCCCTCCGAGGCCGTAGTTTCAGCGGGAGAACTGCAGGCAATATTGCGGAACCAGACGACCAACTCGGAAACGGCCCACGGTCCTAGGAAAAGATAACAATAAAAGTGAATAGCTAGATCGTCCTACGTCGCGTAAAGGCAGATCAGTGTCCTCCTACAACGTGATTAGTACATTATGTACTATGCTTTGATCATTTGATATGCTAGATATGGTATTTTTTTAAGATTATACAGTGTTTATATTTTTACGTATTCTTGGCTTGGTATATTAAAATTGTGCTTAAAATCGATTGCATTCAGCATTTTGTGTGCTCTGGATGTTACTGACAATGCACTTAAATGCATAGCACCGGTGCGGCAGCAGCAGATTATCAAGAATCTGAAGTATTCAGGTTGAGTTGGCACTTATACACAACAGAAATTCTTCTACGATCAAAAGAAAGTTCGGTCACTGTTTTAAACACCCGACAGGACTAAGCCTCATTAAAATTGTAATTAAAGATAGGAAATTGTTCGTGGAAGCAAGGAAAAAAGTATCAAGACGAACAATTAAAAATTTTGTAGATTATGCTATCACAAACCTTTAACGACACTAAAAATTCTCAATTCCTCCCATTGCCCTGTATGTAGGGGTTTAAATCCTCCAATAGCCGGCGCGTATAAAAATTTCAAACTAGAATCCTACGCCTAGCAATAAATGTTCCGTAATATATTCGTAATAATCAACTTTGTACAGATCTTTCAATAAACCTAATCACACAATTTACCAAATTGTCATTTTCCTTACCCTCGCGTTCTCTACCAGTCAAAATAACATCTCCTTTTGCTTGAGGTTTGAACATCACGAGCAATTTGGGCTTCTCTATTAATTTTACTTTCTCACTACACTTCCCAAGAAGAGAAAGTATTGTAATCGTGCGCCAGAAATCTATCGTTGAACAACAGATTTCATTAAGGAAAAAAGTGTCTATATTCAATGTTGTAGTTGTAGGAAGACGCCAAAAAATCTAACATTAGCAATTTTCGAAAAATAAGGGAAATCAGCGAAAATGAGACTTGGAAATGGTTTTTCCCCATTGGAGACGATTTAATAAAAAAAATTGGAGCCATTTTTAGAACAGTTTGAAAAAGTTATTGAGGTTTTACGTTAAATAGCCCCAAAACCAAAAAATCTATTTCAATCTCTCGCGACCTACATTTTTCTCACATCATTCAGGGAAAATCAATTGAGGTGTTTCGTCAGAGAAGTCACAAGCCATATAACTATACAGAAGAGCCTTTCTAACTATGGATAATTTCTAAAATCAGAGACTATAAATGAATGCCGGAAAATTTACCAGGAACTTCCTGGATCATTTTATTAAAAATTGTGATAGGTATAAATAAAATTATTAATTTTTTTGCTGTTAAAAAGATTTTTTAAATGCATGAAACGTAATTGTGTTAATAATTAATACTTTATAAGTTATTGAAGTATTAATACTTTATATATTTAAAAAAGCGCGAAATCAGTAACATTAAAAAAACTAGACATTTTCGTCTCCCAGTTATAGAAAACTTATTTGCAACGGTAAACGAACTGCAGATATGATTTTTCTGCATTGCTAACAAAACAGTAACTTGCACTTACCGCTACTCCTACCACTACAATTAAAAGGAGAGTTCGACAAAACGTGCGCGTGGTGAAGTTCAATTTACGTCCAGAAGCAAAACAAGTAACCATCGCATCATTTGCTCGATGGATCAGGGAAACGGGACAAAAACGATTGAATGCATTTCTAATGAAGTACGTGTTTTTTTCTGAGAATATTAACTTTCGAATAATGATTCATTTGCCGGGACGTTGTTGCTAGACCTTAACTCGTAAAGAGCTACAGAGCTACTGTGTCATCTATGTCCATACATATATGATTACATACATGTATATCATATACATACATATCATATCATATCATATACATATACATATAATGATTCATTCCTTGATTTTTAGATTTGAGTAAGTTTGAAAATATACGAATTATCCAGATCAAACGTGAAATATATCAAAAGTATCAGAAAAATGTAAAGACCTGTTATTACTATATTTTTGGGGACATCGGTCAGTACCATTTGGGCATTTTGAAAAGCATTTCTTTCAATCCTTGTAAACAATTGGTGGGGGTTGGGCACACGCCCATGTTGGTAATATAAAAGACAATTAACCCAATTCTTCATTAAATTCACTATAGTTTGCAACATTAAAATCAACCTTCTTTCTTGCTGTTGCCATATTAGTATGGCCATTGTGACTATTATGAAAAATAAAACAGCATGCACTTTCTCGCCCGTACTTCAATGCACAATTACGCGAAAAGTACTCAAATTTTCGAAAAATGTACCTGATGTCATTTCAAAATCAATCTTTAAGAAACGGATTTCATGGAGGGAAAAATCTCTGTCGTCATAATTGTAGTTGTAGGAAGAAGCGGAATCGAATTTTACTAATTTTCTCGATGACCGTAACGTCATAAAGTTCGAGTTCCGACGTTGCCAGTATTTTCAACACTAGCAACATAGGCTGAATTCAGTCGTTGTCTAGAGGAGAATAACTGCGACCGGCTGCTCTGATCAGCATTTTCCGTGGTTTCTTCGACCAACACCAGGCGCATTCCGGAGCAGTGCCCTAACAAACGGACTGCCCGTGATCTTTCCTTTCTCTTCCTTGTCCTATCATCACCCCTTACTTAGACACACTGACACACACTCACATGCTCTATACCACCACACTTGTCGGGAGACCAGTCAGGAGCTTCGAGCTTGTTCCGGCTGGAGCAGTGCCACGCAGGTGGGAGATACCTGGATTGGGAAAACCCCACAAGCCTACGTTGGTTCTATTTTTTGTATTGTAAATTTAGTATTTGAAGTGGCAATTAATGACACAGTTGCAACAACTGTTGTTTTTCTTCTAAATAAGTTTATTTTTTTATATTAAAATTATAAAATTTAATTTTTGCACTCCGAATTCTGGTAATCAGCGCCTCGAAAAATCGAAGCTCAAGCAGTAAAATATCCAGAGATCAGTTGATATTGAGTGTCTCGTAGGATTCGATTTATCTAAATATTCAACCGTTTATATAAGTAAAATTAAAATAATTTCCAGAGTATTAATTAATGAAAATTGTGTCTTTGAACTTCCGGTAAAGCAACATGTATGGTATGGAAAACAATGGGAAAGAGAAGGGTTCTTATGCAAGAGCTTCAATAGCCAAACTGAAAATCCGGGTCTTCTTGCACCGCTGTAACACGCTCTGTCCAACAGTTAGAAAACCACTGCACCCGAGTCGCCGCAACTGCACGAGAAGCCCGTCGCCGGCTCGGCTCCGCTCCGCTCGGGCCCCCGCCTAAGTAGCTCCGCACGCAGACGACCGCGAAATGCATAGCAGTCGTTCCGCTTCACGAGGAATATGCGATGCGGCGCGGGTGATGGGCGAGAGGCGATGGGGTCGGGGCGATGGGGCGGGGCGTTGGGGGCGGGGCGATGGGGGCGGGGCGTTGGGGGCGGGGCAATGGGGGCGGGGCAATGGGGGCGGGGCAATGGGGATGGGGCGATGAGGGCGGGGCGATGGGGGGCGCAATGGGGAGGCGCAATGGGGTCGGCGCGCCGGGGACTGTTGAAGGGAAGTAGATACGGTAGTGAACGTGGCCAACTCAGTAGCATCCGGGGTATATCAAAAGAAGATGGAAAAATCCTTAGTAACGTGATCCAGACAGAGCTGGAAATACTGGACACGGAGGGTCATTCGCAGACATCTCAGGAAAAACAGGAGCAGCATAGGTGTTATTGAGAGTCCAAATACCAAATGCAGAAGACCGCGCTACTGCGCTTCGCTCACATGTTGCGTAGGTATCTCTGAAATTCTTTGGTTCTCTGAGTAGGACATGAAAAAGTAAAGCATGAACTGCTGGATGATAATAATAGTAAAAATATCGTTAGTAATAATATTAATATTGATAATAATATTAATAACGCTTCTAAAATTAAAATCTACTAATTATATTACGTAATGACAGCCCCACAGCGTCTCATCTAAACATCGAACAAAGAGCTGCGGGTAATAAAAAACCAGCGGACTTTTGAAACTTTGAGACTTTTATCTTTATCTTTTGTCATTGCTATTCAATCGTACAACCACTTGTTATTGCAATTCTGCCCTTTGCAAAACAAAGAAAATTTGTATCTTAAGTACACAAATATTAAATGAAAATCAATTACAAATGGACCCCTAATGGTAATTCCTTTCAAACTCATGGTATAAGGTATGGTTTAATGCTTTGTCACAGAGTTTCCCATGTTATCCAGGACAAAACGTACCGTTTCACTTAGCCTATTACGTGTGACACTAAGATGTGGAATATAGTTGGGGCATGGGCTACGATTCAATGACATCAGGGGCTCCTGCGATTTGAAAGAAAAATATAAATGATAATCATTACAATGAAAGGCATATTTCAAAATTAATAACAATAAATCTACAATGTCAATATTAGTACATTTCAATCTCAATTACATGATAATGTGAATCTTTGGCCGTGTGTCAAAAAAAATACTCCTAATTCATAAATTAGATAGTATTATAGTTTTTATTAAAATCGTAAACCGCTCACTACTGGAAACCGTAGTAATTGCATATGTATATCACGTGTAAGAAAGTGAATTTATGGCATATTTGTACTCTAAAAAAATATTTCATTTTACAACTTTGCTCGTTCACCTCTCACTAAAATGCAATTATTATATTGTCTGCAATCATGTTCACGGCGCATATATTCGCGGATATAATTGATATGATCGAGTTAGAATCCACTTTCTCGAAAATCATACCGCGCTTTAATAACAAATTAATATACGAGTAGTACAAATAGACAGAACCAGCCCTCTGGAATCGAGCGATACACTTCATCAGCCGCTATTTTCCATCGCTTTCTTTCAGTGGGCGTGATGAAATTTCCGCTGAAGCGGGGGAGCATTCAACGCGATGGGGATGTCGCGCCTAGGGGACGCGAACTCGAACATGTAATCACAGGTAATATTTACAGTGCATGAGCACGTGCACATATTATTTTTACCAATTAATGAAATAAATCCGGTGTTTTACGCTTTGTTACACTGTGGCAAGCGGCAGGGTCCTGTGTAAGAGCACGCAACTTAGTTAAATTTGTTAAAATACATTTCGTTCATTAGCCATTTCTGCAATTATACGAAATTACTGAATAAGGACGGAAGGACATTATACCGACAGCCACACACAAACCGTTTACATTACTAAATTAATTCAGAGGGAAGCGAGGGAAAAGACGGGTAAAACAGCGCATCCTTCCACGGACGAACAGAAGGGGGATGCAACTGGGGAAACTTGTGCCACGTTCCGAATTCATTGAGCCCCGATTTTTTCCCCATTCGAAACAAATGGAAAATGTATTTATTTGTAATTCAAAGTAACCGCTTAGTTAAGTAGAAAGTAAGTTATTTCTGTTGAATGATTTTCTTTGTACTGGGGAAGGGCGTCTTGTCGGAAACAGTTCAACTGCCCCAGATCCCTTGTTTTCTCTGGGCACCCCTGCGTCTCTCATCTCACGCCCCAAATGCACGTTGCAGTCTATCGAGTAAGTAGGACGTCGCCTTCAGCAAGTGAACATTGCAGCGCCCGGATTTGAACGAGGATAGGTAGCGGTCGCGGTGGCGGCGGCGGCGACGACGGCGGCGACCAGAGAGGTCTGTGCTGTGGGCGGGGAATGCCGGCAACACGGAAAGCAACGGAAGGACAAATTGCGGAGGGGACGATGTAGTAGGATGGAGAACTCAGTAGAACTAGGCGGAAGGAGAATATTCGGCTAGAGACGAAGAGGTTAATGCAGTGCTCTCCCCTTAACTGGACTGCGTTTTAACTGGCAGTCAGGAGTTTGAGACGATAATGGCTCACGGAACTGAGGCGAAACATCTCAACTCCCAAAGCAACAAAACAATTGTATTATATTTAGATAATATATTTTTGCTTTCTCGCACTCCGTAAGAAGAGAAAGTTGTGTAATCGTAGGCATGAAACCGGCGAATTTTCGGCAAAAATTCTTATTACCGGGCTCCCGGAAAAAGGGGATTAATCATGTTCCTTCACATTGTAATTTACTTGATTTAACACGTGCTGTAGCCAGAATCCATGTTTTATGGGTCATTGATACCTAAAAATAGATTGACGGCAAAACGTCTGCTCGCTTGCACGCACACATACCCGCCCGCCCGCCCGCCCGCCCGCCCGGTGAACTCTAGCGCCTATTATGAAGATAGAGATTTTTCTCTTAATGAAATACGTTCTTTAAAGATCTTGCAAGAAGCTCTCGCACAATTTTTCGAAAATATGAGCCACGGAATGCCACGATCTTTCCTTTATCATTCTTGTGCCTTCCGCTGCCTTTACACTTCGACTTACATGCACTATACAGCACATACAGCGACACCACTCGGAAGCTCCCCACCTCGATCAAGTTTTCGTCCAGTTTCCCTGATCCTGGAGCAAATGCTGAGATGCTGTTTTGCTTCTGGATATAAATTTAACTTCAAATTAACTTCTCCCCATAACACGTCACACACAGTTTTTAACTGTTTTTGACACAAATAAATAAATAAAAAATAACGCTTAGAGCTTTCTCGGAGCGGTCTCGGAGCGGTACCCCACTGGGCGATATAATATTCTTACGAGACTAATATAATACAATTACGAGACTAATCACCTTGCTATATAGCGCGCCAGAAATGAATACCAACTCACTTCTAAATGCGATATAATATGCACTACACTTTCGAGACCAATGACCTAGCTAGTTGGCACGCCATAAATTAATACTCACTTTTATATGATTTCGGAAACCTCCTGTAGTAGCGCGAGTACGGGTATGATATATCAGAGTCCGATCTAGCCTGTAGTGGCATCATAGTAAAAGGGTAGAAAAAATAGACCTCGGGGAAAAGTACATGAAATTAGAGGAAAAGTAGAAATGGAAGCGGAACAGGGAACTACGGAATGAGCTGAAGCACCCTAGAGGGCGGGTAGGTCTGGATGAATCCAAAAGCGAACATCAATCGGAATGTGGTAGGAGGCGGGTAGAGCGGATACAGACTTGGCGGTGTGGGCCAGGGGTAAATAGACTTCAGCGCGCAAAGGCAGTGTCAATAGGATGGTGGGTGTCGGACAACAGCAATATCACTGAGGGGGAAAGGTGAAGGGGCACTGGCGGCCACAGCCAGAGAGGGCGCGGCGGCGGGGAAAGCGCTGGTTGAAGTGGAGAGGAGCCGGGGACGGGAACAAGGCTAGTTGAAACCGACGTCGTCATTGCAGATGGAGAACGTTGATTGGAGAAAGCAAGGAGACGAGATCGAGGGGAGGAGTAAGAGAGGAAGAAATAAAGCTAAGAGATTTGAGAGAGTAAGTTACAAAAATAGTGGAAAAGAAAGAACGGAAGGTGAGATGGAGGGAAAGGACCGTCATTAATCTCGTAAGTGTAGTACATGACTCATCCCACTCGGTGGCGGTGTGCCTCACTCACTGGGACGCGACATTCGGCGCCGACCTACACGTCGGCGTCGGCGGTGTTCCCCTGAGCTATCTCAGTTAGTGGATCGGTCAGCGAGGAAGGATGAACGCGAGGAAATATCAGTGGGTGAGACGGAGAGGGCGTGGAAAGGAAAAAAGGAAGGGATGTAGACAATATCGAGAGCAGGGGCGTCTGCGGGTCGGAAGAGCAGGCGAAGGCGGTGGTTGAGGTTTGGGCCGATCGCGGAGCCCGTAATCCGCGCGCAGGATTAGCCCGCGGGGAGCTAATGGCGGCGCGCGCAAGCACGTGCCCGGACGTGCCACTCGTTTGGAGAGCGCCTCGTCCATCCTTCAGCGCGGAGGGGGGCAACCTCATCGGAACTCGCGCGGGGCGGGGCTGGGTAAAGTAGGGAGCGAATGGGCGGGGCCGGTCATCCCTCACCGTTGTTTCAACCTCCCTTTCTGCCAACAGAGCGCCCTCCCTTCCAACGGGCGCTGCCTCCCACAACGTCCATCGGCCGCCACTTCTCCGCCCACCCGTTATCCATTGTCTTCCTCCGCCCTCGTTCGCCCGCCTCAGCCAAATCCTTCTTCTGGAGATGCTGTCTTCCCGCCGACCGCTGACGACCTGCGAAAGCTCCCACAATCCGCCTTGGGCGCCCCCCCCCCCCCAGCGCCTCCTGCCCGCCGGCACCACTCGGGCCCATCCCAACCCATCCCGCCCCGTCCCATGGCTATCGGGCGCGCTTGCAATTCCCGACCGACGGGCGAGCTGGCGGGTGGCGACCGGCGCGCGGGCGCAGGGAAGCGGCTACGCAGATGCAGCGAGGCGCCTCCCGCGCGCGCCCCGCCCCCGCGCCGCCCCCGCGCCGCCCCCGCGCCGCCCCCGCGCCGCCCGCGCGCCGCCCCTGCGCCGAGGAAGCGCCGGCAGCGCAATTACGCGGCCGCGGCGATTTGCGGAATTAAATTCAACTGACCCAGATAAATTGGATCCGGGCCGCGCAGTCGGAAGCCTCCAATTATGCCACAATTAGGCGGCCAATCACAATCCGGCGCTAATTCGCAGGTGATGAGGCGCCGGCGCGCGCCCGCCCGCCCACCGCGCGTCCGCTCGCCCTCCCCGCCCCCGCCCCTGCCCCCACCCCGCCCCTGCCGCCGTCGCGGACTCCACCTCCGGCGCTCTCTCGCCGGCCGCGCGGCGGGACGGCGCACGTGTGGACGCTGGCGGAGACGCCCAGAAGTCAGCAGAGTACAACAGCGGTGCCGATGGTTCATGATGGGATACGACAGGGGTAATTGTGAGACAGCATATGTGACGACAGGAGGCCACTCTGTGGTTGTATTTGCGGTGAGTGTAATGAGAGTAATGTTGTGGAGGATGGCACTGATATCGGATGTGTGATGACTGAAAGATGCAATAATGGGGGCCTGCTCTGAGAGGCCAAGGTTAGCCACCAGGACGACGAGAACAGTGATGACGGGGGAGGGGGCATAAAAGACAGCTAGGAGGGTAAGGGCGGTGACAACGAGGACAACGGCGACGCCTAGAATCACTAGGTTGTCGGCGGAGTTAACTTTGACGGTACGTTCTTTGCAATTCGCTAATCGCGAGAACAACTACTGGACAAGGTTGACGAAACTGACCGAACAGCCATGACGAGACTGGTTATGACGGGATTAAAGGTCCGGACAAAGAGCCAGAGTCGGTAGATTGATTTTTATTGTTGCTCGTTTCCTTTACAGTCATCTCGACAGAGTAACGTTGCCTGCAGAAGAATGGTTGCAGTGAGAAACAGGATTTGGGACAACAGTACAAGGTAGATATCCAAAGAGCAGCATTGGCAACGCAATGTTGAAAACCAAGAGGAAATGGAGCAGGCAAAGGAGGCTGCGATGATGCGAAAGTCGATAGAACGAGATCTGCAAATGCCGTGACATCCGCGCTCGCCCCCCATCTTTTAAGGAAAGGGAGACACCCAGCCTTGCAGCCGCAGAGCTCCACGCCCCTCGCCACATGGCCCGCCCCATCGCTTCGCTCATACGCCTCATATTCTACCTTCTAGGCTCCATGTCCCTCATTCCACGCCCTACGCTCTACGCCCTACGCTCTACGCCCTACGCCCTACGCCCTACGCCCTACGCTCTACGCTCTACGCCCTACGCTCTACGCCCTACGCTCTACGCCCTACGCTCTACGCCCTACGCTCTACGCCCTACGCTCTACGCCCTACACTCTACGCCCTACGCTCTACGCCCTACGCTCTACGCCCTACGCTCTACACCCTACGCTCTACGCCCTACGCTCTACGCCCTACGCCCTACACCCATCGCCCTACACCCATCGCCCTACACCCATCGCCCTACACCCATCGCCCTACACCCATCGCCCTACACCCATCGCCCTACACCCATCGCCCTACACCCATCGCCCTACACCCATCGCCCTACACCCATCGCCCTACACCCATCGCCCTACACCCATCGCCCTACACCCATCGCCCTACACCCATCGCCCTACACCCATCGCCCTACACCCATCGCCCTACACCCATCGCCCTACACCCATCGCCCTACACCCATCGCTCTACACCCTACTCACAATATCCTGCGCTCTACGCCTACATCTTCACGCTCCACGATCAGTGAATCTCACCCCACGTCCCGCTCTTCGCGCCACTCACCCCACGCTCCTCATCCCGCGCTCCTCACCCCGCGCTCCTCACCCCGCGCTCCTCACCCCGCGCTCCTCACCCCGCGCTCCTCACCCCGCGCTCCTCACCCCGCGCTCCTCACCCCGCGCTCCTCACCCCGCGCTCCTCACCCCGCGCTCCTCACCCCGCGCTCCTCACCCCGCGCTCCTCACTCCGCGCTCCTCACTCCGCGCTCCTCACTCCGCGCTCCTCACTCCACGCTCCTCACTCCACGCTCCTCACTCCACGCTCCTCACCCATACCCACACCGCTGAGAACCCTGCTCCGGATCCCACGCCTTGTGCTCCACGTCTCGCGCCCCACGTTCAGCACTCTACGCCCCACACCGCTTGTCCCGCAGGTGCCGTCCCTAAGGACCTCACCGGCCAGAGCTCGCCTCGCCTCTCCTTCCCTTCCCTTCCCGTCCATTCCCTTCCCTTCCCTTGCCTCGTCTCGCCCCGCCTCACTCCATCCGCCTCGTCTAGCCTCGCCTCGGCGGACGTCCTCCGATCGCTCGGGAGGATAATCTCAGGGAGCCAATCTGACGGCGCAGGCGGTCGCGAGATATCTGCGCGCAGCAATGAGCAAGCGCCGACGGGGAGATCCGGGCCGAGGCGGGACATATTGTCTCGATATCGCGATCGGCGCTCGTCGCTTCAAGCAGACGTACTGCGTTGGGCGGCGTCGCGGTCGGATCCCTTACAGCGCTCCACGCGCCGCGCTCAGGCGTCGCTCGCAACAGGCGGTGGAAATCCGGATTATTACTGGAACTTGTAACCGGAAAACGTAACGAGCGCTTCATGTAAATGGATGTTCCACAAGTCTCAGACCTTGATCTCTGTTAGATCAGATGATGGTTCGTATTCTATTCGAGTTGGTTAAATGGCAACTGGAAATAATAAATGCACAGACTTCTGGATAGAATCATAGAGTATGGCTAATATGGTGAAGCCCTAAAACTATTTAAAAACCGATCTCATGATTTTATGCCTTGTATATTCCGCATATAGTAAGTTATATAATGCTGAAAGGAAAAGATCCAAGATTTTGACAGAAAAACCGGTTTTGTGGGTTCCTCATACAGAAAAGGTTGATCTTTCTTTCCTCTATAAGTAGAATATTTCATTCTCACAAATGTAGTAGGTGAAAAGACACATTTGGGTGTTCTTTATTCCGAAAAAGTATATTTTTATCAAAACTGTCCATATCTTACTCTCTTCGTGAGTGCTTACTTGCACGTACGTCTGCCCTTAGTCCCGGCAATTCAATTGTCCGTTTTATGTGGACGACGCTATCTAAATGTACATTTAAATTGTACACAAAACAGTTTCCCAAAACTGATATTTTGCGATCGGTCTAGCTGATGTTGCGGCTTCCGAAGATTTGAATCAAATGTTTTTAATTTTTATGAATACTTCATACGAAGAACACAGGACATTTTATATTTTTCTCAAATTTAACTCCAAGTTATTTCCATAAATTTGTTGTTTGAATAGAGAAAAGAACGCTTATAAAAATGGCATAGTTCTGATTTTCAGTAAATCCTCAGAAATTGAAAAAATTGCAAAAGTACAATTTTTTATTCATCGAGAAAGATTGTAGCCTAGATCACCGCTAGTACGGTAAGATCACCGCTAGTACGGTAAAAGTTAAAAGCATTGGTTGCGGAGTGTAAGCGCTCAAGTTTAATTTCCAGTTCAGGCAAATATTTTGGTGCGTTGGAACCCTTGGTGGATTCTACTATTTTATAATATTAAAAATCCGTTACTAGTATTACGAAAAAGTATGTAACACTGCTAGTTTACTATTTTCAAAACATTCGTTGAGCGAGTTTTAACAGCAGTAAATTATACAATTTGAAATAGTTTTTTCTCAAAAACTTGTGTTGGGAATGATATGGATTTACAAATGGATTATATGATGCAGATGGGGTATATCTACGAAAATTTTAATGTTTGTAGTCTTTTTGTTCATAAATTGGTAGTGTTAATATCTACAATGTATTAAAAAGTATACATATATGCCTATTGGAACATGTAATTTTTGTGAAATTTTTGCCAAATGAAGTTCTTAATAATGCAGAAAGGGATTATCTCCCGTTGTTACATTCTTATGGCAAATTAGAGAATTCTGTACAGAGTCTTTACGGCAACTGCCTGTATTCCCCTTCTGTATACACAACCTACAGACTGGTCATTCAGCTCTTTATATTTACAGCGAAGGTATTGCCAAAAGAATAACTTCCGACATTTGTAGCTTTTGAACACTATAAGGGAACCAAAAAATTGAAAGTTTTCACACATAATATCATTCAGTGTTGTATGCCCTGGACAAATTAAAAATTACAAATTGGCTACGTTTTTGTTCGATTCGGTTGGTAACATTTTCAAAATTATAATTCATATTTCCCTCTAAGAGGACATTCATTTTTGCCATGAGACAGGGATTTTGAAGCTATAAAGCATCTCGTAAAAACGTGCAACAGAATATACATAGTCGAAGAATAATGCATGCTCACAAAGAGGAGTAGTGTGTGTCTGGTCGTGTCATTATCAAAATGGTAACTATTGCTGGTACACTAGCATTAAAAAATGGTGATAATGGAAGTATAAAAAGATAGCTCTTTCATATGAGACATCACGAAGACGCATTCCAAAGGAAAAGAGTAAGTTTCCAACTGTCCAAACTGAGACATTAGAAATGTAAAACAGTTGGGAAGGGAAAAGTTACTACTTTCGGGCATATGGATGAACTACTTGAATCTATATTTGCTCTTATATGTTCCACTGGAACTTCCAGACTTCGTCAGGCGGAAGCATACCCCCACTGGCACTGTTTTAATGGAAACACACTCAACAGAATGTCTTCTGAAATTTCGACAACAAACATACAATGACTTCCACGAGACATTTCTCAAATGGCATTCCGCCCAATAAAGAGAGGAGGACGATTAATAATATCAAAAAGTAATTAATGCAGACATATAGGCTTCAAATACCGCTTATTATTTTCATTTAAAGAAGTTTAATAGCTACAAGTATGTTGTTTTGAATATTATAGAGATGAATGCATAAGGCGTTTCTAATATTTCCTTGTATCGCAATATTGAAAGTATTATCAATGAACATGGTCTGGTAGTATATGGCCAATTTACTACGTCTCCGTGACTTGCGTGGAATGTTGCATGGTCTTCCTACAACTATGATATTGAAGATAAAGATTTTTTTGTTAATGAATATGCTGTTCAATTCACATCTTGAAATAAGTTTGTGTTAAATTATTTGAAAATATGAGTAGCTGTCGCCGAAATTTGCGTGAAATATAAGTAATATTTAAACAGTTCTCCCACAGCATATTCTCTCTCGCATTATTTCTGAATTTGCAGTTTTTGAAAATTCACAGAGTTCAACGATAATGAGACCCATGCCATTCTTTTAAGGGTCTCTTCTTTTAACCCTGTAAAAATAATTCTTTAACTTTAACCTTAAAAAGAAAATCCTTGGCGCTGTTTTTGAGATTTTTTTAATACATTGCATTTAGGCTCAAATTATGTGTAATCATAAATGTTTTAGGCTCAAATTACGCATAAACTATTTTTTCAAAGTATTGTACATCATTCACTTGAAACAGCTGATTTGTATAGGGTAAAAATTTAAATATTTAGTTTTGTAAAACTGAAAAATTAACATTTTTCAATTTTCGACAATACAAAGAATTGGCTGGAAATGAAAACAGCACTTATTTGTAACGTCTTTTCATTAAATACGAAGAGAAAATCTAACGGGAAAATTTGGAGTGGATTTAAGAAAATAATTGTTTTCAAGAAATTAAAAAATGCCTACTTTTCTTATACTACTCACACTTCCGAACAAAATTGTTCATCAACTTGTTTCAAGATATATATTTTAAGAAGAGATCTGTTAAGGGGAAAATTCTCTATCTTTCGTATTTTAGTTGCATGAATGCGCCCCAAATAATTGCACTTCGGAAATTTTCGAAAAATCAAGGATTACAACGAACATTAGACCTGCACCATTTTCATGAGCATTCTTTACGATATTCGATGACAACGTTTCATCAAAAAATGTTAAGCCACTTTTGAGAAAATTTTAAAAATGCGGAGCCTCATGTTAAGTACCGTCATATATCAAAATATCCGTTTAAGTCACCCAAAACCTTGAGTTCGTTTAGATAGATCCGGGAATATCAAGTTTGGAGAAAATTGGGTAGACGGCTTAGGCGCTAGCGTTGGCCACAGACGGACAGACGTTTTGCCGTCAATCGATTTTTCGGCATCAAGGAACCACAAAATGTGGGGGTCTTGCTACACCACATATTTGGTGAAGTAATTTACTATATATAGGAACAGTATTAATCCACGTTTTCGTTAACAGGGGCCGGCAGTAAGATATTTCCTTACAAAACAGTTTTCCTGCGCACGATTACAATACTTTTTCTTACGAAGTCGAGAAAGTAAAAAGAGTGGTAATGATTTTCTAGTATTTTTATATAACCCGTCATGCTTATTTTTTAAGGAATGATTGATGATTGACATAATGATTTTATGAATCCAATAATCGAATATAAATTTTCTCCCTCCCAAACTTCGCTTACATTTCCAATGTTTCTCACGTTAAATAAATAAATAACCTTATGGTGATTAGGAAATCTAATTGTACAATTCATTTTTCGGCGAATTTCTGCAATGGAAAAATTCTGAAAACAATCAAACGTGACGCTGATATTAATTCAACTGACTGACAACTAAATTATTAATACAAGATTATCAGCTTCATTAGATTAAAATTTTCATTGAGATTCATTCACAATTTCAAAGAATAAGTAAAATAAGATATTTCTGTTTCTAAATAATTCACTATATCCCTACAGTTGAATGATCGAGGTCTTAAATTCATTAAAATATACTTACAACTTCTACATATCTATTCCTAATGATATAACACCGTCCTAGTGCGAGGTTCTAGAAGGGACCTACATCTACGAGTCCCATGGGTGTCGTTTGATCCTCAAGGACTCTTCTGGGACAGATTAACTTCATGTGGGGTAAGCCTCCATGTGATGCACGTAAAACATTAGCAGATCAAATAAAAGAGCCCTCAACCGTCATGGTTAGTGAAAGATGAGTTGGGCCAACGTTCTGAAATTCCAGCGAATCATTATTCTAAACATCCAGTAATTAAAAACACTTTTGCCGTCATCATGATTATTTCTATTAATATAGTTTAGTAATATATTTATTACTAATTATTATTAGCAACATAATTTATTATTTCAATTAAACCGGGAGAGATGGTTCAGGGCATCAACTGATATCACAGCAGTCCCTCTGACCCGGAGGTCTACGAGGTTCGAGTCCCGACGGTGGCAGGATTTTCGACGCAAGCTTGTTAGCTAGGTCAAATTCAGTCGTTGTCTGGAGGAGAAGTCTAGCGACCGGCTACTCTAATCGGAAGTTTTTGTAGTTTCACCGATCAACACCAGGCGAATGCCGAAACAGTACCCAAACAACCGGGCGCGATCTTTCCTTCCTCATCACTATAGTATTAACAACTTACTTACACACACACCAACATGCACGACACTACCACACATGCTGGGAGACCAGTCAGGGCTTAGAGCTTGTCCCGGCTGGGGCGGAACGCCGCTGGTAGTAGATACCTGGTTGGGGAAAACCCGGCCAGCCGACGCTATATTGGCGTCGGATCTCGTCATCCAGCGGGGGAATACCACCGTCACCTCCCGAGGAAAAAAGCATGGACTACACATTCGTCACTAATGACCTTAGCAGTTGACGAGCCCGAAATCTTTTATAATTAATAAAAGAATCAATCAATCAAGCCAAGGCAATCTCTGTCATTGTTACTAATAGCTCTATCACCATTACCAACCGACCTGAGCATGCCTCTCAAACATCCCCAACCCACCCATCTCCACACAAATCTCCACACAATCTCCTCACCCGCGTTTCTACTCTCACGCCGAACGTCAGCTCATTCTACGGGTACGTTTTCGTGAATGCGTCCGCTATAGACTTCTACCTCTCCCTCAGTCATATGGGGATATCCATGTCCTCGCCCTCGCTAGGTCCACAGCTTCCCGAAGCAATCGCTCTCCCTCAGCCCTCGCTCTCCCTCAGCCCTCGCTCTCCCTCAGCCCTCGCTCTCCCTCAGCCCTCGCTCTCCCTCAGCCCTCGCTCTCCCTCAGCCCTCGCTCTCCCTCAGCCCTCGCTCTCCCTCAGCCCTCTCTGTCCCTTAGCCACCACTCGCTTTCCTTGAACCCTCACCTTCCCCGAGTTCTCGCCTTTCCCAAGACCTCGCCTTCCCTGAGCTCACACTCTCCCTAACCCGTCGCCCCCCTCCACCCTCGCCATCCCTCTGTCCTTGCTCTCCCTTCGCCATCGCTCTTCCTCAGCCCTGGCTCTCCGTCCTGCCTCACTATCCCGCAAACCTCACTCTCTCTAACCACTCGCTCGCCTTGGAACCTCGCCCTCGCTTTCCCAGAGCCTTCGCCCTCGCCTTCCTTGAGTCCTCGTCTTCCATGAGCTCTCGCACTCCCTGAGGACCCACCCTTCCTGCGCTCCCACCCTTCCCGCACTCCCACCCTTCCCGCGCTCCCACCCTTCCCGCGCTCCCACCCTTCCCGCGCTCCCACCCTTCCCGCGCTCCCACCCTTCCCGCGCTCCCACCCTTCCCGCGCTCCCACCCTTCCCGCGCTCCCACCCTTCCCGCGCTCCCACCCTTCCCGCACTCCCACCCTTCCCGCGCTCCCACCCTTCCTGAGATCTCGCCCACCCTCCGTCCTCGCCCACCCTCCGTCCTGGCTCTCGCTCTACCCTTCCCTCCCTCCGCCTTCGATCTCAGGCAGACCTCACTCTCCCTAACAACTGGCTCTCCTTAAACCTTCGTCCTCGCCTTCCTTGAGTTCTCGTCTTCCATGAGCTTTCGCCCTTCCTGAGCTCTCACCATTTCTGGTTTCACGCATTCTCCTCGCCCTTGCCCTCCTGATTCCATGCCGTTCCTGAGCCTAAACCCTGCCTTAGCCCCTCGCGTCGCTCATTTCGCGAGGGAGTGGCCGCAGGCGGCGTCCTCCTGTCCCGTCCTCTTGAACCCGCGCGTTAGGCGCCAACCTGCGACCCGGGCCGGCCCTCCGGGGCCCCCAACACACTTGTTCGCGCTGCACTGCACTGCAACGAGGGCAGCAAACTCAGATAATTGAACAATAACCATCATCTCAAGATTATATTTGAAATTGCATAATGACGTGGTTTAATAACTTCCAATCATATTCGCAATGTTTTCAGTCAATCTTCTATTATCGTTTCTAGTGTTTTAGTGTTAATTGAGTCCCTCTCTTTATTCACATGATCAGAACTATAAATAACTGCAGAAAAGAAATTGATTTGCAAGCAAACTGTGACCGATTAAAGCAACATGTACAATTGTGGAAAATCGAGAAACTAGATAAAAAATTTAAACGCTGATCAAGCAGAGATAATATAAAAATAAAATGGATAATTACAACACAATTATAATAAACAGAACCCGATGAAAAAATTTAAATGTTTATATTAACTTTAATAAGTATCCTCGGCCTACTAATAAACATGTTCATCGTTTACATTTCGAGTCACCGTAGATTTACTTATAAAGCAAACAATCCTTCAGGTCTTACAGTCTTACAGGAAACGCTAAAATATAGGTCAGTAATAATATTATGAAAGTCATAAAATTTAATGGCAACGAAGGTTAAAAGCATAACATTTTGGTATTATCAAACTGTTGAAGATATCATAATTCTGAACGACTCTTTATTTTGAAAGTAAGATGAATGAAATGAACATACATCTACGTACTTCTTCGGATTTTTCGAAACTGAAAAGAAACATTATTTCCACTTACAGGGTATTGCAATATTCTAATTAAGAAAAACAAGAAGGGAAGGAAAATTATGCACAATTATTCCCTAATGTAAAGGTTGGGATCGAATGAATAAACGTTAAAATTTTCCTTTTTTAAGAGTCTGATAATAACGTTTTTTAAATAATAAATATCATTGGTTTCCTTATTTTTATTTCCCTGAAGTTTTTTGTGACTTCCGGTTGAATCTCCAGGATACGGAAAACAAAATAAATACAGCATTTATGAATATGAGAACAGGAAATGTATATGCATTAACCGACAGAACAAAACAGAGGCGAGCAAACGCAATCGGAACTGATTCAGAGGTTTTTGCACGAATTTCCATATATATTTTATTATAGTCTCTCTGAAGACAAAAATGCAATAAAAAATTGTTTCGTTTGGTAAAGAAAGAATCGCATATTCGGTTACGTGATTATATTGCATTACAGTAGTTGGAATTTTTTTTATAATTAGAGGATAAAAGTGCTTTCATTACTAACAGATAGAGGTTTTCAAGTTGCGGCCACAAGAACAAACGCACAATTAAGAAAAATGAACTATTCCTTTTCTTGACCTCTTCGTCCACAAACTTAAAGCAGAGGTCCGGCAAGAAGTACACAGTAACGAATACTCTGGCATCATTTATATTGTTAATTGCATTTCCAATCTACAAATCCCACGTATTCGTTGCGAAATAGTGGATATATAATTTTAATATAGAAATTTATAATTTTTTCCTGATGATTATATTTTTAATCTAACCAATGAATTTAAAAGAGTATCAACAGTTTTATGCTTTTATTTATACCGTAGGATAATGGAAAGTAAAAAACTAGAATTTTCGTAAATTATGTTAATTTACAAGAAGCGAAATGACTTAAAATAATTTTCTTCATTACAGAGTTTCTTCTATCATGACATTAACCCAATATCTATACTCTCGAAAACGTCTTATACCTAAAATCTTCCCTAAACCGAATTTACTAGTAATCCGTTTCGGTTCAAAATATCATGTAAACGTAGAGCTATGTGGTTGAACAAAGTGAGGAAAATGTTTTACTTCGAACCTTTCTTCGTGTTTTCATTTTTTTCTCGCGTTTTTTATTTTAAATATTTAAAATAAAATAGAATCAAACTATATATTCTTATGAAGTGTATATAGACACATATATACACTATATAAATATACTTAAGTGATTGTTGCATATTTCTTTACAAATTTTTAACAAGTAAAAGTATACATTAGGACCAAGGTAAAACACTCGTGGTGTCCCTTTCTCCTAGATATGTTGTACCGTATAATCAAATAAAATACAAATAAAAATTTAATCGTAATCGAATTGCTGTGACTTGAATCACAAAACACGGTAAAATGCAAATAAAAATCAATAACATAATAGCAAAATACAACCGTCAACGGCGGTCAGTCGATTAGTTATTTAGTTTCCCGCGCGTGTCCCAGCTACTGTGATCCTTAGTCTCATAAGTGTGTTGCATGGTATATCCCGGTAGGTGGCTGTCTCCCAACCTGGAACGTGAGATCCATCACCGGCCTACACGTTGGCTTGCAGGGATATCTTTTTCAGCGTGGCCCCGCCCCAACTGAGACAAGCTCTAAACTCCCGATTTGTATGGTTGTGTGTGTGTGTGTGTGTGTGTGTGTGCAAAAAGAAGGGGAGAAGAATGAGGAAGGACATACCGCGTACAGAACGTGATTTGTTTGTTACGATACCGATGCAGCATTCTCTAGACATAGTTGGGAGGAATTTCCAATCAGAACATCCGGGAGCAAGATTTCTCTTCCATTGGTTGAATTCGACCAATTCTTGTCAAAAATGCATCACTATCGGGACACAAACCCTAGGACCTCTCAGTCAGCGACACTGAAAACTGCTGCCACTGAGCTAGTTGCAAGCGATTGAAGAAGTCGAAATGTACATAAATCAAATCTTTAATTAGCAGTAAAAAATTACCTCCTTGAGTTGAATTTCATTTAAATCATTCTCTAAACACTCTTCAACACCAATAATAAGACCAAATTGTGAAGTTTTGAGTTAAATAGGTAAAGAAGTTTTTGAGTCTATTATGAACACACATACTAACATTTTATTCTTAGATATCATTATATTTAATTGAATACAACGAGAACATATCTGCATATATTAATTTTTGAGGGTGGTATTGTACATTGAAGCGGACCAAGGTACAACAATTTGACTTGGTTGATGGCATATTTGGTTACATTTCACGAAAGCACAATTAGCCATTTTAGGTTCTGTTTGAACCTGTTTTAAACTCATGTCTTCGTAGCTAAGAGAATGCTAAGAATGATTGAACTATCATTAAATAATGCGGAAAAAGATGGGTGTTAAAGAAGAAAAATAAATAGAAGCAGAATACTTATTTTCAAGAGACTAAAATTAGTTTTATTTTTCCCTAGAGAACTCTCGAACTGCTCGTCAGCAGCATCAAGTTAGAGTTTCTACTAGCAAGACAACAAACTACTGTGGGTGGTTTTAACTATCCCAAAAGGTCAACTCTAAATCACTGCATGTCCAAGATACACATACGTCCAAGCCACACCTTTGCCTGCTCCAAACGCGCTTATCTGTTTCGTACGATCCTATTATATTCATTGAACAAACCACCCCACTGTCGTTTCGAATTTCTGAAAAGTCATTGTATTGCAATCTTTAACGCGAGATTCTAATAAAGCAATTTCGCTCATGTTCAATGGAAAGATCCCGCAAACCCGACCGTCCTTTGTCCTCTAATGTCATTAATTTCTGGAACATGTGTTTATTTTCACATGTCTCGTGTCAAAATAACATTATAAACGGTCTACACTACACGGTGTGCGTTAAGAGGCATGTTTCAGTAAAATGTATGTTCCTGTAACCACGAAGTATTACAGCACAGGTAGAGGTTTCAGGGCCGATGAACAAGCCGTCTCTTTTCATTCATGGTTATGCGAAGCACATAATTAACACGTAAAGTTATAGAAAGGGTCCATATTTATTAACATTATATATAATATATTCTTTATTCCTAAGCAATAAAGAAGCAACTCAAATATCAAAAACAATTATTGGCAGCTTGGAGCAATTGACTTGTTTCCCAGGTCATCCCTTAATCGACTCCTGTGACCTCAATTAAGAAAATCATATACATGGAATTGCTAACTTTAGTGCCTTTTAAAAATAATATAACTTTTGCCTATATTCAAAAGGCACACAATAATTATTTTTCAGAAACACGCACGTAACAATTGTTTTTGTATTCCTTTTTTTCTTTTAGAAGAAGAACTTTTGACAAGTGAAATAATCCGCAGAATTGTAACAGTACCCAACATTTTTAATTAAAACCAATCAACGACTGTATGGTATGTTTTATCGCATTGGTATCTTCAGCATATTTAATGAGGATAATAAATTAGTGTTATGATTGTCTACAAGTATCCTGTGGATACCACTGTCGTGGCGTAACCAACATTGTTGCTCCTCGATTAGCAGTGTTGGATGCCATCGATTGCCCGTGATGACCTGAACTGAAAATAATAGCTGCCTTATTGAAATAACGTGTTTACGAACAGTAATCAAATCTATTTTATACAGCTAATTGCCAAACGGGCAAGCTAACCTAGAAAAGAAGTAATTTGTTGCCGATCCGGTAGCCGAAATCGCTAGGTCAGTAGTGCAATAGCGAACTCGGACCGCGGATCGCGGGTTCGATTCCCGGCCTCGGGCATGGTTGTATTGTGTTTGTCCTTTCACCCCCTATCATCATCATATCGTGTCATCCTCACAGTTGCCATACCGTTACAAGCAACAGTGGTCGTTAATGACCTAGAAGTTGATGCGACCTTAAATAACAAAAAAAGAAGTATTTTGTTATCAGATGACACGGCATTCTTAATACCACTAATTTAGTTCCGGCGACGGAAACATACAAAAAAACTAGTGATATAACATCACCCTTTTTCGCATAATTTCTAACTGTTCTGATTGTTTTCCGCACAGGCATTCGAACTCAGGTCCTCCAAGAAAACAAGTAAACTCCCCGTGAGCCTTGTTTGAACGCTATGGAAACGGTGTGAATTGCGAACTCGGCCCGACGCTTAATAAAGTAATTGCCTCAACCCAATTTTTCAAACAGGCAATTTTCTCAAATTCAGAGAAATCAACGAAACTTTGCGCCAAACCATTCTTTTACGCGTCCCTTGTTGAATACATGAAAAAAATTAAAGAAACTACAAGTGCTAAAACAGCACGTACTTCCTCACCATTAGTAGTGGTTATGTAAAACTATTTATACCACAATTTCTCTCCGAATTATTTTTTGTAAAGCCTATTTGAAATCGCAGAAAATTTGATGCGAAAATAAACAGAATGCGAGGAAGTAAAATAATTAAAAATTAATAAATAATACAATACTGATAGCGTTGGAAAACGAATAGATCGAAAAATATATAATAGTAATTATTAAATATTATGGTATTGTAATATTCTACCAATATATAAAGGGATTCGTTTTTATTACCGCGAACGAAAAGTAGCTGTCATTATCGCCTCTTGTTATCTGTGCAACGTTATATGAATGACGTTATATTAAAGACGCCATTTAAAATTAATTAACATAACTATAGTGCAAATAATAATATTAAATAAAATATGAAATAATAAATAAATTCTAACTTACGTAGCAAAAACTGCGTAAATTGGAAGCGGGTGACCGAAGCCTAGGATTCTTTATTTCATATTTATTTCAAATAGGTTTCAAATAATTTCTAGATGATTAATTTTAAAATGTACAACAAAAGCTCCAATGTAAGAACAAAGAAATGTGAAATAATATACACATTCTAACTTACGTAGCATCCAACTGCCTCAAAACACCTAAAATTTCGATTAAGAAGCACAGGATTTCAGACCGGGTGTCTAACTTTAACACCCAATTACTCAAAAAAAAACAACAGGTTTTCGAAAACTTCTACATGGCATTATTTGAACATCTGTTGTTGATAAACATATTTCATTAAGAAAAAAATGAATTTTCTTAATTGTAGTCGTAGGAAAACGCCGAGTTTTTAACCAGCATGAGACCTGCACCATTTTCTTAATCGTCCTTCGGAGTTTCAGATAGCCGTTTTTAAGAAAAATTGTTTGAACAAAAATTAAAATTGCCTATATTTCTCGCATAATACATGAAAAATACTCAAATTTTCGAAAAATTATACATGATCTTATTTGAAAATCTATCTTTAAGAAATAGATTTTATTACGGGATATCTCTAATTTTTAGTTCTAGGAAGACGCCGAAAAAATTTTGAGTTTTTGCAATTTTCCAAAACTCAGAGTTTTTAGCGAATATGAGACCTACGCCACTCTATAAACGTCCAAAAAAGCTATCCAAATACAACATTTAATTAAATCGAAGGAGCCAATTTTTTTGAAAATTTTAAAAATGTCCCAGGGGCTACCATAAAGTACCTCCAAAATTAGAATATCAATTTCAAATTTAAGGGGCCGCGACATCATCCAGATTGATTGGGGAATATTAATTTTGAAGAAAATCGGCTGAACGTTTTAACCGCTATCACTGTTCCCAGACACGTTTTGCCGTCAATCGATTTTTCGTATCAAGGACCCACAGGATTCTGGCAACAACACGTGTTAGAGAATTTTTTTCTCAATTTAGAAACTGAATTTATCCACTTTTTCGTTTCCTGGGCTCTATAAGAAGAGTTTTCTGCCGAAAATTCGCGTTTTTTCGTGCAACATTACTTTTAAAAAAATGTTTTTTTTGTAATTTACGTTAATTTCAACGAAAAATCACGAGAAAACTACTCGTTTCTTTAAAAACATGCATTTGACCTTTTTTAAAGAGCAGAATACGAGATCAGACTTTGTAATAATAATAATAATAATAATAATAATAATAATAATAAAATAATACTCTGTTTCATATTCATTTTATACATAATTGCTGTCCTTTTCTGAACAGTCATTCATGTCCAATGAAAGATCACATCACATTTCAAATTTCATTACTAAAGTAATATTATAATAATGATGAAATCGGATGTACAGACATTCAAAAAATATAAAAGAGTACATCCGCAAACATTGTTTATCAACTGGGATAAAGGAGGTTTTGCAACAATAGACCGGGAAGAGTATGTACAGGAAGTCGAAAATGTATTTGTAGATGATATGAAGGTTTAGCAGGAGTAAATTACCGTCATTTATAAAACAAATTGAAGAAATCATTAAAAGGTGTACACAACATATGTATATAGACAACAGAACTTATCAATGGATATATCCCACTACGGGACATACAGCGAGGGCTTACGGGTTAATTAAAACACCAAAATAGAATTTCCTATGAGACCGGTAGTTTCGTCCATCGGCACGCCTCAATACAATCTAAGCGGATTCCATTATATAATTCTAAAACAAGTATTAAATATTCATGTAGCCCATTTCATAAAAAAATCTTTGAGTTTGTCAATAAAATTAGTAGTATTAATGTGCCTATGGATTATGTGTTCATGTCTAGACGTAATTTCGATGTTTCTCAATATACCGCATATGCGTATAATTGAGGCTAAAGAATATTATTTGCCTAAAATAAAAAAAACATGATTCCCCTGTATGAAATTGTTTTGGTGGTCAAGTGTATTGTAACGGTACGAGCTGCCGCGAATTCGACGTAGTAGTATCTATCAATAAAATCGCGGACCCAGCGATTTCACAGCGGCCGTTGGAATTCGTAGGTACCTGACCCGCGTACCTTCCCAGTTCTATTGAGGCGAGGGTCATTTATGACACACGAGACCCCCGCGTCGTTTGATAGGAGGGACCCTTTGCCGGCAACCGCGTCCCGCCGAGCTCTCGAGAGGGTGACTCTCCCCTCTCACTCACACACACACACACACACACACACAGAACTGCATGTCAAAGAGACCCGACGTCAATTGCACCCACTTGGGGAGACAGATATACGACACAACGAACTTCGGCGCGCGCGTGCGGCTTCGCAATTGGGGTTGGGCCGACTTTTTCCTCCGGCCGCGAGAGAAAGCTTCCCCGCGGCGGCAAACGACAATTTTTGCCTGTTAGGAAGGATCCCGCGACATTGGTCGAAGCTCCGCCCCACCATGCTCCGCGAAATTCAATCTTGCACAATTGGGAGGATTTTCACTGGAGAAGAGGGGGGTACCGAGCCTTCATGATTCGGGAGAGCAGCTCTCAAAAAAAACTTGCTTTAGAAATCTTGCAGAGGGAATTCAACCCTCAATAATTCATCTTAGAAATCTCGTGGAGAGAGTTTTGTCTCTGAATCACATGAGATTCCCGCAAACGGAGACATAGTTCCCGGGACGGGAAGTATTCTCGCTGGCCGTGAACTGCATTAGCCAGTTATCGGTGCACAGCAGCACGCTGTCACGTGCCATAGGCCGGCTTATCCCGCCTACGATAGTCGATCGTCCGCGATTACCTGATCCTGGAGACGGATGATTTCTAATCCATCATCGCCGACGCTAGCCGTGGGGATCTGGAGGTCAGTGTCGTCATCCATGGGTCCGGCCTAAGGGAGAGGAAGACGAGGACGGGCACGCTGAAGTGCAGCCGTGATATCCTGCAGCTGTCCGGAGGTGACCAGCTCTTGACGCCCACCACCCCACCAGCTGGGCGTGCTGTACTGCCACGCCAACAACAACAAAGGGTAATCATTCGCTTCGTTCCCGCTAGAATGCGGAAGAACAGTTCCTGTGCGAAGCTGGAGAGAAGTTGCCATCAGTATCAATATTCATGGCGGCCTATAAATTGAATTAGTTTTTATATCGAGCCAACCAATCAAGTTACTTTTAAATTTAAAAAAAGGGTTGCACGTATTATACTTATAATATATTATAAAATGTCATGCAAAATCACTCATCACTCATGATTATCATTCTAGATATTGTAGCGGTACAGAATTATTAAGATAAATCAAATTGAGTAAAGTAGACCTAAGAAATTTTTTACCGAAGAAAAACATACGGCGTCACGCGCGCAGCTCCCCTTCTTTCAACAGCCAAGATCCCCTGACCCATTTCGGATGTTTATGACACCCCACACAACGGCCGAAGAAAGGGTAAATTGTAAAGCCGTCCAGCTGCAGCCACATCTGGAATATTTTCGAAACGCCTGTCATCGTGATCGGGGAAACCCAAAGCAATAATTCTGTAGCCGGGAGGCCCCTTCACAGACGTGGCCTATTATCGAGACGGTACAGAAGGACACTATGTGGAGAACAACAAACCATACAAACAGAGAGTGGAAAATTCCTATACTCCGCCGGAGCTTATTGGCCAAATTTAGTGTACAACGCCATCACCTTTAGCCAATAGCGACGCGATCGTTGTAGGGAGCAAGAACATATGAACAGAAAGGGTGGGGATAAAAGTTAACTTCGTGCATTTATGAGAAACAAAATTTCAGTGGGTTGAGACTTGAGCTTGGTCTGGGGTGGGAGCTATTCTCGGGGAGAGGCGAGTGCGCCTCTGAAGGCACTTGGTTGAAATCAGTGGGTTGAGAGACTTCTCTGGGGTGGGAGCCAGTCATGGGGAGAGGCGAGTGCGCCTCTGAAGGCACTGGGTTGAAATCAGTTGGTAGAGAGACTTCTCTGGGGTGGGAGCTATTCGCGGGGAGAGGCGAGTGCGCCTCTGAAAGCACTTAGTTGAAATCACTGGGGTGATGGACTGGAATTCTCAGTGAGAATTTTAGAGGAAGTGCAAAAGCACTTCAAAAGTAAATTGGCGAATCTTTTATAATTGCGTATTCGCTACTGGATTTCGCAACTTCTGAATTTGTATTTGAGAGGATTCGCATAGTTCAGAGGGAGACATTGTTGTGTGCTCCGCACCTGCGATCGGGGCCGATATCCCCGGCTATCTACAAGCTCTGCCGAAGCAGCCTCCAGACGTCCTTTCGCTGACGTCACTGACCACCGCCAGACGCCACCAGACGTCACTGACCACCGCCAGCCACCGCCAGACGCCGTCCCGGCCGCCTACGGGAGATGAGTGGAGGTGTTACAATATTAAATGTCTATTTTGTTAAAGTTAAATGACTTTGCTATTGAAAACCTCATCCCCGCTTCAGAAATCACGGGTGGGTTACAGTATATTGTGAAATAATGAGTTTTCCTTCAACAATCATATGGGATTGGGGGCTCCCCAAGTTCAATATTCTCCGAAATAGCTATGCGAAAGTTAGAGGAAGAGATGTTGCTACAGGCAGAATTAGTTTTTTTTACAAACGATATGTAGGCGATATACTTGTTTGTGCACATAATACTAACTTATATAAGATTCTGGACTAATTTAATTCATATTATTCCATTCAATTTACGATGAAAAATAAGAAAAGAACTATCATTTTCCTAGATGTTACAGTATCCCATGCCTATGGCAATGTTTCCACCAATTGGTACATAAAGGATAGTTCGGCCAATAGCGTGCTAAAGTTCTTGTCAAAGCATCCTGTCAAACAATAATTAGGCGTAATTTACGGCTTAGTTGATAGGGTTCTCAAATTATCATACCACGTTCATCACGAGGCTAACTTTCATATAGTATCGCAGATTCTGTGCGAAAATAATTATCTCATGAATTCGTTAGAAAGGACGTTAAGAAAAGTATTTTAGGCAATAATGGAAGTGTGCTGAAACCCTGTAATGAGGAGACTAAAAGAAAAGTTGGGAAATTGGGGAAAGGCCATATACGATTTTCAAATATAGACCACAAATGTCACACAAATTTGATTTTGATAATCCCCGTATACAACACAGGAAGCAGCGATACCTTGTATGTATGTACTTGGCGCGACAGCCCGTTAACAGGCTCAGATCAACCGGCGACGTCCCTGGGCTAAGGGGGTACATGTGGTTAGCACGTACACATCCCCACGCCGTTTTCCGGTCTTCTCAATCTGAGAAGTGAATTTTCATATCGTCACACAGCAACATGTACAGGGACATTGCAAGGAAAACGCACGCAATAGTCTTGGCTCGACCGGGAATCGAACCCGCGACCGGGTAATGGAAATCAAGTCCGCTGACCATGAGCTAGCTACGAGTCCAGCAGCGATACAATGCTCGTTTCGAAAACGCTGAATATCACGTAAATTAATACTATTGATTCAGTGTTAGAAAACTTTTCACTAAAGTATACGATCATGTTCCGAATAAGATTAAATAATGATTGTTCACTATACAAAATTAATTGTGACTCTCTTTTTGCCGTTCTCATGGATCACCCACCCTTTTTTATCGTATGATGTCTGCCGACATTTTAACATTGATTATAGTTAATGTTTATTTTCCTCTCTCCTTAGCAAACTAGTTATTCTATTCTTGTCTGGACTTGATTTCCTGGTTCCTCTTATCTTCTCCTTCCCTCGCCAACCCCTCCGCCATTTCCCCTATCTCTTTTGTTCCTGCTGATTAAATCAGTACTCTGTCAGACACACTTATTCCATCCAGCTGTGAGAACTAGGAATGGTCAATATTGACAAGGGCCTTAGGTTTCCTTATGGGCAATTATGCTTCAAACTACGACATGCACAAGTTATGTGCATACACAATTAAATAGCCGAAGATAGCAATTAATAGAATTAATTTTATTTTATTGGTTTTAGAGATGATATTATAGCAAACACCTTACCAAGGTAAACTTCAACACTTAATTGTGCTTTGTGCTCATGTTGTAGGTTCTAACTTAAAGATCTTTGCAATTGTTTTTCATAATTTCCTGTTTTTCCAGACACAATACCTGAAGAAACGACCAAATATTGGGCCGCAAATCGCTGTAACAGTTTTCAAAGTTATATCAAAATTATATGTGTTTTTTATCAAGTTAAAGTGTTTCATCTATATATTCTTAAACATTCCACCCCTCATTTCTCTATGTTTTTTATTTGGTTTTAACTGAACGTCCCTAAAACTCCACACAATATCAATTACCAAAAAGTGATAGTCTATATTTAGCACGATACCGAATGTTTGAACAGTGTAAATTAGTTGCTTAGGGAAAACGGATTCACCCAGGTTGTGCGGGAGCATACAAGGAAAGGGGCGCTACTGGACGGCTTTCTAATCCGCGCAGAGGACTTGCTCATTAACTGTGAAGTGGTACAGGGAATTAGTGACCATTCCGCGGTACGTTTAGAAATAGCGTGAAATATTTCTCGTATCGAAGATTCTAAACCTACAAATGTCTGTTATTATCATAAGGTAATTGCAAAGGGTTTACAGGAATATCTGAGAGCAAATTACTCGGACTGGAGTAGTATGGGAAGGGGCTTAGAGAACATCTGGAGGAACTGTAAAAAATTGTGATTGAGAGAATAGAGCGTTTCATACCACAAAAATATCTGAAAACTAAACCAGATCCCGAGTACTATTATGAAAAGATAAGTACACTGAAATCAATAGTTAGATGAGCTTACAAAAAGAGGGGAGAAGTACAGAAAATTAGATAAAATTCAAGATTTTCTTTAAGGTGCTTTCCAAAAGAAACTGGCCACACAAGAATTTTTTTACAATGCATATTATCTCAGCCTAACCAGAGGGCAAATCAGTTTTTCAAATACGTGAAAAGACGAAAGGGATATAGGGAGGATATTCCTGTCTTAAGAAATGCAAATAAAAACAAAATTACGAGATCAAAGACAAGATGAAACTCTCTAATTCCTTTCTTGGCTCGGTATTTACAGCAAAAAATGACGTATTTGAAAAAATGATTATTAGACCACGTGATCTTCGAAAAAGAATAGCGATAATTGGAAAGAATAAATCAACTGGGCCCGGATATCATTTCAGGAGACATTAAAAGCAGGTGGTGAAGCCATCATTCCGTGTCTGTTACGACTATTTGACATTACCTTAAATAATTCAAGTAACCCTCGGTATTGGAAAGAAGCATTTGTAGTTCCCATTTATAAGGGTGGGCCTCGATCAGAAGTTAAAAATTATCGACCTCCTAGCCTAACATCAGTTGTCTGTAAGCAGATGGAGCACCTAATCGCTAAACACATTATAAACGTGTAGAGTAGAGAAAATGGGCTTTTTGTGGGGCAGCGTGGGTTCAGAAAGGGTTACTAGTTCGAAAATCAAACAGCTTTTTGCCAGACATCGCAGATGCACTACATGCGGGGGATTGAATCGATGCGTCGGTAATAAACGTTACGACGCCTTTTGATCGTGTCCCCCATGATAGACTTCTTGAAAAAGTAGACAGAATAGGGCTAAACTCGAAAGTGATACTGTGTATTAAGGATTGTCTAAATAACTTGCACCAGCCAGTAAGGGGGAGAAACCGCCTCTCGGGAAGAGCTAGTGTCACATCTGAGGGTAGTGTTCTTGGACCTTTTCTATATTTGGTGTATGTAAATGACATAGCAAAGGGAATTGACTCAAAAATTAAACTTTTTGCGGACGACTGCCTTATTTACCGAAAGATCGAGAACGTTTTGGATCAGGATAAATTACAGCACGACTTGAGATACTTGTAAGAATGGACGGAAATCAATGGAATGAAGATAAATTGGGATAAATGCGAAATAGTTTTACGAATAGTAGAAATAAAGGGACAGCTAAGTATTTGGTTGGGGGAAAGATAATTTACAAGGTAATTAGTTGTAAATAGCTGGGGATGATAATTAATGAACAACTTGGATCGGGGAGCACGTAAACTTTTCTGTTGGGAAGGCGTGGAAATCTTTACACTTTGTAATGCGAGCATTAACGAAAGGAAGTAGTAAATCAAGAGATATACAACCATTGTGCGTCCGGTATTAGAGTACGGAACACTTTCTATACGTTGGGAAACGTATGGAAAGGGCCAAATAAACTCCACCAAAAGAATTCAGAAAGTAGCAGCAAAATGTGTTAAAGGGGGAAATTCGTAAGGAAATGTTTCCAACAAAGTGTCGATTTGGGAATCATTGGCGAGCCGTAGGTAAAAAAGAAGGTTGTATGTATTTCACAGAGCATTAGAGAAAAATCCGGCCTGGAGTGAAATTCAGGAAAGAATCTTTGAACCCACTTACTTAGCACGTCACGACCATATAAGAAAAATACGCTCAAGAAAACAGGACTGATGTTGGAAAATACTCTTTTATAAATAGGACTATCGAGTCCTGGAATAACTTGCCTAGAGACTTTTGGAGACTTTTCCCACAAACATCAATATTTTAGGTTAAGATTAAATTCTAGTAATAGTGTTGTATGCGATAAGATCAGTTACCTGTGAAGAGCCTCTGCATTTAGTAGGCATGCTTTAAATGAAATAATATTGTATAATATAATACATTATTATATTATACTATATAATACAATATTACTATGTATTGTACTGTATGCATTTTAGTGTTCTTTATTGTATTATATTATGGTAATAGATGTTTAATAAATGTGAAAATATTGTCATTTAGCTAAATGTCCAAAGCAAATTAAATAAATTATCTATCTTACTATCTTTCATTGAACGTGAACAACTGTCAAAAGAAAAAAAATAGGACAGAAATTATTGTAAAAAAGAAGGAGAAGAAGAAGATTCAAAACTTAACTTAGTCTCGCTCTAGACGTCGTAGAGCAAGCATCGCTCCGCTTATCGCTGTGCTTCAGTGTTACGCTCAAACTCGTGTTTAGTGCAAGTACAAATGAGCGCCGCTACCAACGGTTCCCCATGCTTCGAACGGTGTTGTTTTTCGAGTAAAACAGTATTTTTTATTGTGCTTAACAAAATATATTAGTCGTCAGTGAAAGTGTAGTGCTGCAGCGAAAGCTGTATGTTCTCAACAAGTCCCCCCGCGTTGGGGGGTCTACTAGTGTCAGCAGCTCACGTGCTAAATGGTGACACACCAAATCAGTTCACAGCAATGAATGGAGATGTGCTTCCATTCCCACCCCAAATGGAAAATATTCAACCCCTGGAACAATTCAACACGTCACAACCGCCCGCCCAGCAGCAGGATGGAGAAACGGAAGGGACTCTGACCAACCTTCGGTCAGTAAGCACTAAAGATGCTTATTTTAACAGGTATGGTGATGCCCCACAGCAATCAGTTAGTCAACAGTCAACCAGTGGTTTTAATGAAAACAGTAAAAGTCTAAAACGCATGCACGTAGATCTACCAGATGAAAACAATGCTTCTAAAAGAATATTGTACAACGTGCCCGTCAAAAATAGGTACCAAGGTTTTCAAAATATGACCGAAGAAAATTCGCCAAACGAAAGGGAAGAAAGTGAAGAATCCATCATTAAAATACCCCCTTTTATGTCCATAAAGTACTCGAGTATCCCCTATTTATCAGTGAACTAAAAGCTATTACAAAAGACAATTTTTCTACTAAATTAGATAAAGACACTATTAAAATTAAATTCAACTCAATAGAGGACTATAGAGAATACCGAAAATTCTGTGAAAAAGAGAAAATTGAGCATCACACATATAGGGACCCTACCCAAAAAACTTTTTCGGTTGTATCTGGCAATTACCTATTCAGAAAAGGAAATATTTAACGAACTTTCGAAAAACTTTCAAGTATTAAAAGTTGTTAGACTGTTCGGAAGAGAACATAAACCGTTAACTACCGTTGCGGTCGATTTAACGGATAATGAAAATAACAAAGCAATTTTAAGAATAAATCAGTTTATATACAGCATTGTCAGAGTTCAAATTCGCATTAAGTCTAAAACTCCCATCATGTACAAAAATTGTCAGACATTCGGTCATTCACAGGCAAATTGCGGAAGGCGACCTAGATGTGTGAGATGCTTAGAAAGCCATCATTACTCGCAATGTGATAAACCTAAACATAATAATGTACCAAAGTGTGTTAACTGCAGTGGGGAGCACACGGCTAACTATAAAGGCTGCAAAGCTTACAAAGAAGCAGTTAAAAAATATAATTGGAATCAGGTTAATCAAAAATTTTCAGCTCACAAACTGCCAAATAGGCAGTTCTCTAATCACCAACTAAATCAGAACACGCAACCTTATCACTATGCCCCTCAAGAGTTTCCTCCTCTGCCGCTTAATTCAACGCCCTTGCCTTCTTTCGCTTATCGCACTAGTCAGCCGCCTAAGCCAGATAACAGGAATTCTCCCCCAGTTCTCCAAAATATGAATGAAATAAACGAAAGCATAATCCAAACAATTATAAATAATATTCTTTCTGCAATCATTCCTCAGTTGCAACAAATGGTTCAAAGACTTATTTCTGTTCATATCAATGGCACAAAATAAAATAGAAAACTTCAAAATTCTCAACTGGAACGCAAATGGTGTAAAGCGCCAAGAGAACGAACTAAGATACTTTCTACAAGTCCATGACATAGATGTTGCTTGTATTTCAGAAACACATTTAAAGCCGGTAGAAAAATTTTCGATCTCAAAATATTTATCATACCGCAGTGATCGAATTTCTCAAATAGCATCAGGTGGGGTAGCAATTCTCATCAATAGGAAAATTAAACACACACTGATACAATTCCTCCATCCTCAAATGAAATAGAAACAATTATCAAAATTGAATTCATCTCTTCTGACATAACTTTGATTGCAGCATACAAACCTTCCAACAAAAAGTTTCCCTCAAGTTTCTTGAAAGCATTATTTGATGGTAGATCGCAAATAATATTAGCAGGAGACCTGAATTGTAAAAACCAAGTTTGGAACTGTAATACTACTTCATATAATGGGAAACTTCTTCATAAATTCGCACTGCAAAGAAATTTAAATATACTAGCTCCTCCAGAGCCCACATACTACCCGTATAACCCAAATGTAGTTCCTGATATTCTAGATACAGTTATTACACAAAATTTAAACATTCCGATTTACCAAAATGTGAAACCAGAATTAGACTCAGACCACAATCCAGTAATAATTTCGTTCAATGCTGAACCTCAGGCTCATCAAAACGAAAAAATTATCGAGGGAAAAGTAAATTGGGACATGTATAGAAATATTCTAACAAATGAATGTCAGTATCCTATGAATCTTAAAACATCATCTGAAATAGACAGTGGTATCAACTCTCTCGAAAACATAATTAAAAATGCTGTCAAAAGGTCATCTATTAAAGTTAGGAATTTCACCAAAAATGATACTCCTATTCCTAAACCACTCCTAAATTTAATAAAAGAAAAACATAACCTTCGTAGAATGTGGCAATATTCACGCAATAAAACTGTGAAACAAAAATTAAACAGCATATCTGTAAAAATTAAACAAGAATTACATAAAGTGAGGTGTACACATTTCCAAAACTTTTTAGGCAGCATCCCTCCAAACTCCAGGACAATGTGGAATACAATTAAAATGATTACAAAGGAAAAATCTTTCATCCCGCAGTTATCCTCTAACTCAGGACTAGCAACGACGGATTTCGAAAAAGCTGAAACTTTAGCGGACCATTTTGAGAAAATATTTATAACTAACCCGGTAACCGACATTGACTTCCAATTAGAAGTGGAAGAAAATTTATCAATACCGCGATATTCCGTCGCAACAAAAACTAAATTTATAGCCCCGTCTGAGACATACCAAATAATTAAGGCTTTAAAACCGAGAAAATCAGCAGGCCATGACTTAACAAATAATAAAATAATGAAAGAATTACCTCGCAATGTAATTACTGCATTAACAGCTCTTTATAATGCTTGTTTAAGATTAGGATATTATCCAAAGACCTGGAAAACTGCTATTATAACATCAATTTGCAAGCCGAACAAAAATCCACGAGATCCTCTTAGCTATAGACCAATTAGTTTGTTACCGACCTTTGCCAAAATGTTCGAAAAACTTATAAAATCGCGACTATTCAAATTTTTCACCGAAACAAATGCGCTACCAAATACGCAGTTCGGATTCCGTCCAAACCACTCCACAAGCCATCAAGAGTAACGGAGTACATTGATGAAGCATTTCATAACCGAATGTACACAGCTGCAATTTTTCTCGACATCGCACATGCCTTTGATAAAGTGTGGCATCTTGGGCTACTTTACAAGTTGCAAACCTTAGGAACCCCCGATTATCTCCAAAATATCATTAAAAGCTTTCTGTCAGAGAGGGATTTCAAAGTTAGTATTAATAACAATAAATAAAGAGCACATATCATCAAACCCGGCGTGCCGCAAGGTTCCCCACTTTCTCCCTTATTGTTCAACATATACATAGCAGACTATCCAGAAATGACTTACTCAGAAATAGCCCTTTATGCAGATGATACCGTATTATTTAATGCAAATTCAAACATTACCAACGCTTGCAAAGATCTCCAGTCGGACTTAAATGATTTTGTCGAATGGATAATGAAATGGAGAATTGCCATAAACCCTACCAAATCACCGCCTAAAATATTCTCACTAAGAAAAATATATCAACCAGGACAAATTAAAATTAATAATACTGCAATTCCTTGACTCAATAATGAAACGCTCGTAAAATATCTAAGTGTATTACTGGATCAAAAATTAACATGGAAAAACCATATTCAAGAAATAACGAATAAAACATACTCAAAAATTAACAAATTTTACCCCATATTTAATAACAAGTCATCGCTTAATCTGGACTGCGCACTATCAATTTTTAAAACGATAATACGTCCCTCATTAACATACGCCTGTCAAATTTGGAACAATATAGCAAACACACATCTAAAGAAACTACAAATCATTCAAAACAAGTACCTACGAAATGCCGTACAAGCCCCTTGGTTTATTCCAAATAAGCAAGTTCACAGAGCGCTAAACATTCCTTCCATTAACGAATATATTCAACAGATGAGTAACAGATTTTTCACCCTGCTTCCGACGTGTACAAGTGCACAAATGTTTAATCTAGGCAAAAAGGCTTCCATCCCAACCCGCATTATTTCCCGATACCCTAAAGACTCTCTTAAACCACCTTAAATTAGAATAGTTAAAGGTGAAAAATAATAATAATAATAATAATAATAATAATAATAATAATAATAATAATAATAATAATAATAATAATAATAATAATAATAATAAACCAAACTTAAAATGAATTTCTTTTGAATTACTGCTCTGCAGACTTTGTTTACGAGGTAGCCGTGTGGCCCTCCTCAAATACTGTTAGCCGAAAGGCCAAAAATTATGTGTATTAATAAATTGTAAATTAAAAACCCTGAAAGGCATATTATGCCGAACAGGTAGAAAATAAATTTTAAAAAAATTTAAAAAAAATAAAAAACTTAACTTGCAGAGAGGCAATCGTAGTACCGATTCACAAGGTGGGCCTATGAGGACGTCTAAGGTCAGTTGTCTGCAAGTAAATGTAACACTTCATTACAAAATATATTGGACGAATTTGGAAGAAGACAGATTGGTTATTTCAAAATCAAGACTGTTTTCGCTCTGGTATTCGTGCTACTGCAAGACATTGCTTTATGTCAGAACGCAGCAAATTTGGAATAGAATCAATCAACAAATTAGATTTTTCTAAGGCATTTGATCTCCTTCTGACTGCCAAGTAGGCAGAAACAGAAGAAGAACATAGAATAATCTGTGGGTTCAAGATTTTTTTTACGACGCGCACCCAAACAGACTAGTTGATAAATATTCATCCAAAGTCGATGTGACATCTCTGGTCCCCCAGTGGAGAGTGTTAGAGCCATTGATGTTCTTGGCATTCGTTAAGGACATTGCTACAGACATCAAATCGAATATTAGATTTTTCGCTTATGATTGTATAATATGTTGGTATATTGGCTCCTCTGCGAATGAAAATATTTTACAGAACGATCCAAAATGTTTACAGAAGTGGGCGTGCAAAAATAAAATGGAATTAAATCCGGGTATGAGTAAATAAATTTATTTTAAGAAGACTTACTAGAGTGAACACTCCAATTACGAATTAGAAACAAATGTCATACGTGTCAGCTTTTGTGTTTGCTCCTGCGAAGATATTTGAGTTGGTCGTATCACGTTAACAATACGGCCAAAACATGCTAGAGGGTGCTGCACTTTGCAATGCGTATAATAAAAAAAGTAGTTCAAATTCCAGCTACTTACCATGTACGGTACTTGTTCGTGCTATTCTATTGTAGAATACGGTGTGGCATGATGAGGTTAGGAAGGAAAAAGGAAAATAGAGTCGTTAGAAAATCTTCAAAAATGGGCCGGAAAGTTCGTAAATAAGGGGCGTCAAGTTGATGAAGTATGTTGAAGAGGAGTTGATGCAAGTCCTTAGTAAAGAGAAGGGAACTGACGCGTTTTATGTGAAATCTACAGAGGGAACACAACATGGGCAGATATCGATAGATTACACAAAACAGAGACAAAAGCTGGGGACTGGTATTTTACATTTACAATAATAATAATAATGATAATAATTATTGTTATTATTATTTTGTCCCTTATATATTGATGTGATGTCTCGTGTTTGATAAGGTCAAAGGAAAATAAGCATAAAATAATAATTTATATATAATTAGAACTAACTTATCAACTTTTAATTGTAACTAAGGGAGAGATTTAATTGTAATTATATGTATTTACAGAAACAACATACCTACATTTCATATTTTTTGGAGCTTACAAGTCTTATGATTGAACAGGAGTCAATTTTAATTTCCATACTTTTACATATTTGGGTATAATTATATTTTTTACATTTTAACGTATTAATACATATTTTGTGACATTTTTTATGGGTTGTTGATACTGAAAAATCGATCGACGGTAAAATGTCTGTATATCTCTCCGTCCGTCCGTCCGTCTCTCTGTGATCAACGCTAACGCCTAAACCGTTCATCCGATTTTCTCCAACACTGATATTCCCTGAACGATCTGAACGACCTTAAAGCTTTGGGAGTTTCAAACGAATATTTTGATTTTTGGGGGTGCTTTACATGAATCCTAAACAATATTTTCAAAATTTGATAAAAAATGGCTCCAAATTTGTTGATACTTTGTCCTCGGAAAGCGTAAAGATCACTTAAGAGAATTGTGCAAGTCTAATGTCCGTTGATATCCTTGATTTTTCGAAAATTGCAAAAGTGCAATTTTTGGCGGCGTCTTCCAGTAGTAGTAGTGGTAGCGGTAGCGGTAGCGGTAGCGGTGGTAGTGGTGGTAGTGGTGGTAGTGGTAGTGGTGGTAGTGGTAGTGGTAGTAGTGGTAGTGGTGGTAGTGGTAGTGGTGGTAGTGGTAGTGGTGGTAGTGGTAGTAGTGGTAGTGGTAGTAGTGGTGGTAGTGGTAGTAGTGGTAGTAGTGGTAGTAGTGGTAGTAGTGGTAGTGGTAGTGGTGGTAGTGGTGGTAGTAGTAGTAGTAGTAGTAGTAGTAGTAGTAGTAATAATAATAATAATAATAATAATAATAATAATAATAATAATAATAATAATAATAATAATAATAATGCCTTTATTAATGGCGAGGCTCAGGCCATAGGACCTTGCGCCAAACATATTTTGCGCGAAATATAGACAAATAATGTTTAACAATTCTTTCTCAAAAACCGTTCTAAATTTTTCCATTAATTTTCTCCTGACATGTACCAAGGCACGGTAAAAATATGGTGCTAGTCCCATTTTCGGTGCTCTCTCCTGTTTTGTTTTTTTTAATTGCAAAAAGTTAACATTTCAAAACTACAAACTGGAAGACAAAGATTTTTGCCTTACACAAAGTCTGTTGTAAAAATTAATCTCTTTAAAAAGCATCTCGTTCAATATTTTGAAAAACAAGTCGAAATCTCGTAATTTGTGTCTGAAATTTATGAAATTTCTAAAAAAACTACTTTGCCGCTCCAATTTTTACTTCAAATTTTTCCAATAATAGAAGAAGGGACGCCTAAATGAATGGCGTGGGCCTTATTTTCGTTGAACGCTATGAATTTTCGCAAATTGGAAATTGAGGGGTATTAGTGCAAATTGCCGCAAATTTAGGAAAGTATGTGCTGTTGAAGCACCACTCATTATAACAATAAATTCAATTCCGTTGTGATCATATTTGTCACCGAGTATTAGCTCAAAGAGAACTTCAATATCTAGTATTCGCGTAATTTTTGCTTAATGGTATTGAAATTTATATTTTTCCGGCTTCAAATCTTTTCTTTATTTTTTCCTCTTATAGATCCCTCTGATGATGCTTAAAATTGACGAATTTTAGGTGCACTCTCTCTATTTCCAAAAAATGGAAATAAATATTAATATTGCAAAACTACAATATTGAAGATATTTTTCCCTTAAAAAGAATTTCTTTGAAACAAGATCTTGAAGTAATATAAATGAAAATCTCTCAATTTTTGTTAATTCCAAATGCAAATGATTCATTTTTTCAGGTGTCTTGGAAAGCTTAGCCCTGCAACTAGTGTAGGGGTAACGTGCCTCATGGGTTTTTTTTCAGCCTGATTTCGAATCTCAGCGCGAAGAAAGAAATTGTTGCTAGTTAGAAAAATTTTAATGTACGTTTAGTTTTAAAATATTGCGTAACCATTACAAATAATGTTATTAAGTATAAACTGTTGTAGCACCATTAGTTTTTGCAATTGATACGAAATTGCTATAAGCCTAGGCCAAATTTCAGTTATAGTCATACTATTGCGGTCACAGGAAAACTAATACTTATGTATCTGTCTCGTTTTCCAACAATGACATATGATGTATCGTATTTTCTAACATATGTGTTTGATGTATTTGAATTTGAAAAGACACAGTAGACAACGTGAATCCTACGTTTTTTAAACTGATTTTTGTGCATATGACATTTCAGTATATCAACTTTCATGCAGCAGGCAGAAACCTCTTTAAGCTGCTCTCCTGTAAAATTATGTATCTGCGAAATAGTACTTTTTCCCTTCAAAGTACAGTCATAATTCTAGTAATGGGTTAACATTGTGAGAACCATAGTATCTACAGGGTGCGAAGTATCTCATTCGATTCGTTATAAACTCACGACCTCGGAACATAAGAAATTCCATGAAATTTTTACATTTCTGACAGAATAACCTGACATCACGCGCATCAGTGTGTGGATCGCATCACTGCCGCTTGATACCGCTGTTTCTCTTTTGTTCTTTATTCATGCATACAAATTTCTTGTTTCAGTGTATTACAATTCTGTGGTTAAACGGCCTTTTTTCAGTGTGTATGTAAAAATACGAGTATATATTCTTATTTAGCAAGAACATTTTTCAACCAAAATAGTTCGTTAAATCTTTTATCAAAGTGTGGTATCAAAGTGGTGCTACTTAATGGCACAGACTTTCTCGTAGTAAAGTTTTCCAAGTTCCTTGGTGTGGACTACCTTAACGGTCTTGCCGGCTGCCATCTATCGCCGCAAAAAGTACATTTTTTACATTTTTAAATTTTACAATTTCCTAACACTAGGACCGAAATATTACTTTAATAATATTAAAGAAAAGTAAAACCTAGTTATAAATGGCAATTTTCATTGAAAAATTTGGAGCCGTTTCTAAAAAACAGACGTTTGAGCTTTACTGTAAATGCGAAATTTGAAGATCTATTTCACTGACAATTTTTGAGTTTTAGAAATACTTCATTTAGAGTCATTTGAGGCACATTAACTCACAGATGCAATAATTTTTACAAATTGCTGGAAATGTGCATATTAACGGCGTGAGAGGTTTAAAAAAAATACATTTGTGCAATTTTTGAAAAACAAAAGTATACAGCAAAATTAACATATCCATTTTT
Source organism: Gryllus longicercus (assembly GCA_038098605.1). NCBI lineage: Eukaryota > Metazoa > Arthropoda > Insecta > Orthoptera > Gryllidae > Gryllus > Gryllus longicercus. The sequence goes on from JAZDUA010000212.1 coordinate 1,692,010, forward strand.
AACGGTGCAATTAGCTCTACTCGTTAGAAAAGATTGAAGCAAAATGCTGAGCCATTTTTGAGAAAATGGCGTTTGAGCATTTCTGAAAATGCGGAATTTTGAGCTCACTAACAAAAAACTTTTGAGTTTTCGATTAACTTTATGTGACATTATTTAAGGCGCATATACTCATAAATACAATAATGTGAACAAATTGTCGCTGATGTAAATATTAATGACTTGAGAGACAAGCAAAAATACCTTTTTGTTATTGTTGAAAAAACAAAAGAACAGATATATAGCGTTGTTGTCTCTTAGAAAGTTCATTTAGTACTATCCGTACCAAAAGTTTAAAGAGAAAACTTGGAGCAATTTTTGAGAAAATCTTGTTTTTGTATTTTTTTAAAAATTGAAAATAAAACACGCAATATTGCGTGAAAACGTATTTGTATATTTTGCAATAATTGCAAAAAAAATTTTTGATAATATGGAACGTTCTCCAAAAATGGGAGTTGCGCCACATTTTTTTTTCTCCATTCCAGAAAACAATGGAACCGTTTTCGAAAATTCATAGTTCAATGAAAATGAGCCCTGCGCTACATTAAAGCGTTATTTGCTCTCTCCGAGAAAAAATATCCCAATAATTTGGAGCTATTTTGAAGAAAATTTTGATGTTGTTAAGACTTCATGTAAAGTTCTCACAAAATTGAAATATGTTTCAAACTCTCAGTTTCGAGTTCGACCTGGTCGAGCCGGGAATGTCAATCTTGGAGAAAATAGTCATTAACAGTTCAGACATTATCAACGGTTTAGACATTACCGTTGATCACTGAACGACGGACGGACGACAGTCAGAGACAGAAGTTTTGCCATAAACCATTTTTTCCGTAACCCACAAAACGTAAATTCTGAGTAGGGAACGTGTTAGGGGAAGTTTTTTACTACATAAAGGTTCGAGATTTATTAACTATTTCGATATTAGGGCCCCACAATGCGAGTTTCTCTGCCGAAAAATAGCCACTTCCGCTGCAGAATTACAATCCTTTTTCTTTACTGCGTAAGAACGTAAGTGTGAAAGTAAACAGTGTATATTAGAAGGGGTTTAAATATTGTATTGCAAAATGTTATTATTGAGAATAAGTCAGTGAAATGAAGTTGATGCGAAAACCACTCCAATTATTTTCTTATAATATCAAGTAACACGCAATATTTAATGTTTTTTTCGATAGCAATCTGTTGACATTCTTTGTGTAATAGAAAGTTAGTCTTGTCTCGTCTTGAATGTTTACCTCCGTCTCAAGAACGCCCACTGTATGTCATCCCGTGCACCCTCGACGAGCTTCCGCATTGGGCGTCAGTGTCCCCGCTCCCCTCCTTATCCGCCTCTAGTGCCCTTAGTGTAAGCCCTTGTCTCGCGCTCGTCATCTGACATCCCGTCGCTGCTGCGCTCGCTCCCTTCATTGTTTGGATGGAACAGGGGGTTTCAGTCCTCTCGACGAAGGCATAGCAAGACTTGATGGTATTGTTCTGTGACTTTCAGATGAAGATCAAAGATACCAAAAAGTATTGAAAGCGATTAGTGTTATTAATTGCGAAGTCTCTCCATATGTAAATGTGATGATTTACGAGAGTGAATATTGTTTTCAACACTATACTATTTCTTTATAAATATACCATTTTCAATAGAAAAGCGCTCGGTGTATTTCGAGAATATATTTCAACACAAGATGAACATTGTAAATTAACAATATGTTGCAGCCATTCCTATTAAAGACCTATATTTTCTGTGTAAATCAAGTCCATGGAATGAAAACAACTATTTTTTAAATTTGCGTTTGTTCATTTGTTGATTGCCTGATTGATTAGTGTTTCCTAGCGCATCAACTGCTATAATCATTAGTCCCGTAAGTGTACTGTCTGTCCTTTCCTCGGTATGTGATTTTGCCCCGGTGGATGGTGAGATCCAGCGCCGAACTTCTCGTCATCTAGCGGGATTTTCCCCAACCAGATCTACCACCGGGGCACCGCTCCAGCCAGGACAAGCTCTAAGCTCCCGATCGTTCTCCCAGCATGTGAAGTAGTGAAGTGCATGTAAATGGAAGCGTGAGTAAGTAAGGGTGAGGATAGGACAATGAAGAGGAACGAAAGATCACGCGCGGTGCGAGGCCCGTTTGTTAGCGTACGGCTCCGGAGTTTTCGCATATAGCTCAAGGACAGAACGTCAACACATATGGTGAGACAGATGGTGAGAAGTTCTTGCTTTAGTGCACTCAGGTTCCTCCTCAATGACTAAGAGAGAGAACCTTACGCACAATATTGGTGGTGGGCAGCAACACAACCTTCTGCATGGTTCTGAAGAGTCATTCATTTAGACGAAGTTTCTTTTTCACAATCCTCCAATCTTCAGCAACAAGCCCATTAGTTGAAATAACAACGGCTACAATATCTACCTCTATCAATTCGTACAGGTTCAATATCTACCTCTATCAATTTGTATAGGTTTATAATGATAATAAATTATTAATAGAGTGTTACTATTAGTATCATCATCATCATCATCATCATCATCAAGTGGGACTGAACAATTGAGGGCAACTTTCATTAATATTTGAAATATGTATATTTTCAGACAAAAATACTAAAACAGTAATAAAATAAAAAGGCTGACAATCGTCAAATACTGAAAAGGGGCGAGAAACGATAGGTACAACATAGGAAACTCAAGCGACTATAGACTTCAGCAGAGACAGAACTAAAGCTCTGCCTCAAGACAAATAGCGATTAGCGACAAATAGAAAATGGTCTAGGGGAAGGGGAGTGGAAGGTGGAAGAAGGAACGACAGGAGGAGGGGGAAGGGAAGAAACAGAGGATAGAAGTACGGGGAAAATTATATATAATAATAGGTTACCGTCCGGCATTATTGTTTTGTTTCATTAAAAAGGCGACAAATAAATGAATTCCAGACGGATTACAGAACTACGACAAGTACTTGACAAGCGGGCAACGATTCTTTCTTCCCTGTCATGCTCTCACTGCCATCGTTAGGCCCAGACGGGCCCTGCTCTCCGTGACCTCGAAAGCCCCCTGCAGCACTGCGGGTGTGTGAATGTAAGGTCAAGGCTCCAAAGTACCGACAGAGCTATTGGGAAAATAAGACATTTTAATCCAGGTTTGCATGCACGGGAATGTCCTCCACCGTTGCATGTAAGGGCGTCATTTGCTGGCGCGAGTCGCATGCAGAAGCAAATGGTGAACGAGTACGATAAATGGCGAACGCCTTTCTCTCTGCAAAGGGCTAAGGGTAAAGGATAACACTTTCAACAAAATTGCCGTCTCTCGGACCAATAATTATGAAGTTCAAATGTGTTTTAATTTTTGGGGATACATTAAATGAAACGTTAATGATATTTTCAAAATTTTCCCAGAAATGATTGCAGATTTTTTCCTTAAATTTCTTGCTTAAAGAGAAGTACGTGCGCTTCATATTATATCGCATAGATTAAATTTGTAACCTTTGACGTTTCAAGAAATTCAACTTTTTAGAACCTGTCGAATACGTTCGATACTGAAGCTACAAATTTCTTTAATTAATTAATTAATACATTACTCAACAATGTTAGACCTTTAAATGACATCATTTGCACGTTATTGAAACATAAGTAGTTTTTGCGTATTTTTGAAATAAAATAGTGACAATTTCCTTCTTTTACGATTACGTCAATAAGATGTTATAATTCATTAATTTCATTTTCTTCTTTAAACACTTTGTAGTAATATAACATAATACATTTCATTCCATTTTGTAAGTACCATCTTTATTAAAACGTTTCAGGTTCCAAAACTTTAACATGAGAAGTTTCAGATGTATCGGGACTGGATGAGCGCAGAAGTTAGGATCGTTGGAAAGAAGCAAAAACATACGCACACGCTTTCAAGCAAAGGTAATATTTTTGCAGGCTGGAAACACTCCTAGAGGCATGTTCTGGGTTAATTAGGCAATTCTCGTGTGAAGAAAACCTGTTCTCGTGGCGAAAATATATGCTATTGAATGTACTATTTTTTTCGAAGGTTCAGCCAGCAGTATTACATTACCTGAACAATTACAAATAATACGAGAGAGTACGTACCGTTCAACCCCTAGTTGCATAAGAAATACCTTCAAGGGGATGATATCTAGTTGTCTCAGAAGAAATGTTACAAACTTCTAGGGAATGGAAAGGATCGATGATTATAACTCTTTGGTGACGAAGACGTGATGGTATTTTACATATAACGAAGTTTCAATTGTCACAATTGCCCGTGATTGGTATGAAACTCGTAGTGCAGTTATATTAGCCTCCGACACAGTCAAAGAGATTTCGTGAACCTGACAAATACCATTCATAATATATTATATACCAAATCAGGGTCAAATACCACTGTAACATCGTTGTATGAAATTCGCAAGCTCATTAGCCAAATGTGATCATTTTCGACCCTATACACGGTATAGAAGTTTGTAAAATGTATTCTAAGACAGTCTGTATGAGCACCTTCCTCTACACAAAGACTTTCGATGCTCGAAACACAAGGAATAATGACAAGCACTGTTATTTTTAACGTTAAGAACTCTTCCGTTTCCCCCTGGCGTTAGACCGCTCTTTTAAAAAGTGCGGTACAACGGAAATCTGAAATTTGCTTCCAATATTTTCTAAAAATGACCGCCCATCTGAAATATTAAATAATACAATTGCTCCTACACGGTTCAACACGCGGTGAAACAAACTGAGTCGCACCCACGCGATGATCCTTCATTAACTCATGTGCTTCAGTTGACGTTTATTCAATCACGCTGCATATTAATTATATCACAAAATTGTTTAATACCTTTTGCTGACCTTGCAAGTCTAGTTTAAAATAACGTAATTGCGAGAGCTTAGGTACAATACCTTTTCGAAAACAGCATGATGAAAAGCAAGATGATTTGGTGTTGATTTTTACATAAAAGGGAATTTAGAAAAAAACTATGGTCTAAGAGAATGAAATATGTACTAAAAAATGAACTAATTTATATTTTATATCTCGAATAGCTCTGCTTCTTCTCGTAAAATTAGAAAGATTAAATAAACTTACTCTACGTATGAGAACTTAAACCAAACGTACTATTAAAAAGATAACTAACGTTTTGAATATGCTTTGAAGCGTTGAGATACAGCGTACGGTCAAATGACAGTGCAACAAGTCAAAGCATCTTCCTAGAAGACGAAATTTGATAAGGAAATAAATACGTGATAATTATTTCTAAAGTCAGCGACAATAAAACATAAAGCATATTTGTTCATTATTCATTGAGTCTTATAGAGGAGAAATCTGACCTGCGTGGGAAACGGCAAAGAAGAGCGAGATGGAGAAAGAGAAACTAGTTGTATTACAAGATACATACATTCTATTTCTTTTGCAGATTTTGCAATTTTTGAAAATTCAGAGAGTCCAACAAAAATAACACCGCATTTTTAAGCGTCCTCTCCTCTGTCCGAGGGAAAAAATTAAAGAAAAACTTTGCAGCCGTATTTTTTAAATTGCCTATATTTCACGACAAACTACACAAAAATTACTCAAATTTTCAAAAAATGTTGCATGACCAATTTTAATATTCGTCTTTGACGAACACATTTCATGAAGGAAAAATCTCCATCCTCAAAAACTTGTAGTTGTGGGAAGAATAAATTGTGAACTTTTGCTATTTTCAAAAAATTAGAGATTTCAACGAAACAGACCTGCCACATTTTTAAACTCGCTTTGGGCTATCCGAAGGACAAGTTTAATCAGAAAATTAAAAAAAACATAATTTAAGAAAATTTTGAAATTGTTAATGGTTCGTGTACAGCACTCCCAAAAATCAATATATCCGTTTCAAGTGAGAACGAAAGCTTCCGCGGCAGGAGTCAGTATTTAATTGGCTGTACGGCAAAGGTGCCGCGTCCACGGCAAAGGTGCCGACGTTTCGGTCGCCATTATGCTACTTCAGGGCGTAATGTGCGGAACCCTCGTGCACAGCACATCTCCGACTCTGGACGCGGCGTCACCAGGACAGCCAATTAAATATATCCGTCTCAAGCTCGCACGGCCTGGAATTCGGCCCAATCGATCTGCGAATAACGATTTTGGAGAAAATCGACTAAATGGTTTAAGTATTAGTGTTGACCACAGATCGACGGACAGACGTTTTGCCGTCAATCAACTCTTGGGGATCAATTACTCACAAAACGTGGTTTCTGTCTATACAACAAGTGAGAAATAGTAGTTTACTACCTACAGAAAAATATTTATCCGGTTTTTCGATGCCTGTCAAAAAGTCGCATACCTCTGCCATAGCATTACAATACATTATCTTTACCACTATTAAAAGGCGAGAAAGGTAATAGTTATTTATGCACCAAGGGCGTTATAAGGGTTCTAATGATCGAGCGGCGACAAAATGCCTGAAGATTTTCTGCGCCCGATATCTTTAGAAACGTTATAACGCCCTTGGAGCATAAATAACTATTAACTTTCTCGCTTTTTTACATAGTGGTAAAGCGGTTTTATCTTTTATCTAATTTTAATTTTTGTTATCGCGAATTGGCCGTCTCGCACCACGCAGACCGAAGACCGCACTTACCGAGGCTCAAATCATTTATCCCGTGACAAGTGCATGTGACTCCAATTTGGGAGGATCAGCATTAAAATGAATCTAGTTTTTAATCCCCCAGGGTTGTTATTCTTGGCGTGATGGAAGATGGAGTGATGGACTGATGATGATAATGAACGGTGCCTGGGCCTCACACACATACAGACACAAACACACCCATGCCCGAGGCGGTAACACGCGATCGTTTCGTCCGCGATCGCCACAGTAGTTCTGCAATCTCGTCTATCCGGGTCGGCCTCTAATTTTAATTTTTCATATTTACTTATTTACTAATTAACTAGTTGTTAACTTGATTTTGTTTGCTATTTCATATCTCCCTCCCATAATTCCCTTTCATAATTCCCTCTGTTAGAAAACATGTAGCAAACTTAAATTTTCATATTTCCCTCATCACTACTCTCCTCTCAATCCAGGTAATGCAGCAATAATCGAGTTCCGTATCAAAGGCAATAAGAAGCAAATATCAGTCAAAATAAAAGATATTTCCGAGATTCGGGAAAGTGCAAATGAGGAGCGGACAAAAAAAGAAAGAAAGGGTGAAGGCAAGGGTCAGGAGAACGACAAGAAAGAGGCCAAGGACGATGGCAAGACCGATAGCAAGGAAATAGGTGAAGCAAGAACTATGATGGCATGAGCAAAAGTAAAAAGAAAATAGGTCATGATCAAAAGACAAACAAGGAGAGGTCTGAACGAGGAATATACTATTTCTGGAAATAATTGCGAATATAGAGTAACAAAATGAAAGGAATGTAGGAACGAAGGGATGAAAGCAAGAATATAAGACGTATAAGTATAAAAACGTAAATCAAAAGAAAGTAATGGAAAAGCAAAAAGGAATAGAAAAAATGTGCTGAAAAAATAAAAAGGAGAAAACTGAAAAGCAGGAGCACGCGTGAATAAATATGAAGGAATAAATGGATTGAAGAGTGAAGTGCATTACAAATTAAAGTTTTGGATATATGTATAAAGTGATATACGAGTGTGAAGTAGAAAATCGCTGTACAAGACAGTAAAGATAACAGGATGTGAAAGTTTAAGTCCATATCGAGACTCAACCGAGGCTGTTACCAAGTGGCATTGAATGCGCAAGCTTTACAGGGCGCAGGAGCCAAATGCGACGCAGGCGACAAGTGGCAAACGCGGTGTGAAGGTAGATTAGGCCATAGGCGAAGGCAGCGGGAGGGAAAGAGCCGGCAGCAGGTAGAAAGCAGCAGAGTGCAGGCTGCCACAGAACGGGGAAAGGTGGAGGGCCGTGCGGGGGGGGGGGGCGTCGTCGCGGGGGGTGGCGGGGTGGAGGGCGGGGCAGGAACGGGGCTGAGGGTCACAACCCGGTGCGGAGCCACCCCCGCTGGGCACCCCGAGGAGTGAGGCCGAGGGGACAGCGGCGGCGGTGGCGGGCGGTGGGGCCCGATCCGGCCGCTGTTTGACTTGCGGCGAGTTGGCGACTTGCGCCGCCTAATGAGCGCCCTAATTACCGCCCGGGGCGGCGGGACGCGGCGGAGCAGGGGGGAGCGAGGCTGCGCGGGGCCCCGTCGGGCGAGGTGCGCCAGGGGGTCGGGGACGACAGGAGGGCGGGGACAGCGGCGGGGACGGAGGCGGGGACGGAGGCGGGGACGGAGGCGGGGTCGGAGGCGGGGTCGGAGGCGGGGTCGGAGGCGGGGACGGAGGCGGGGACGGAGGCGGGGACGGAGGCGGGGACGGAGGCGGGGACGGAGGCGGGGACGGAGGCGTGGCCGAAGGCGTGGCCGGGGGTGAGATTGCCGTGGTGCCCGTAACTTCTACGCCTGTAGAGCTTTCTGAACAAAATCGCGTTTTGTTTAGCGCTTCAAAGTACGCGGCCTTCGCCCCTCCCCGAAATAGGGGTCGTGAAAGATAACGATGGCCGTGAACCCTTGTAACTTACGCTTTGAGAACCGGATTCTAAATTATCGGGGAAGTGTACTCTCTCACGAGCCCCGTTCTTTCAAGAAATTAGGCTAATGTCGCATTCCACTGTGTTGAAGTGACGCATCAACACTCAAACAAGAAGAAGAAGAAGAAGAAGAAGGAGAAGAAGAAAAAAAAGATCCGCGCAAAGTTTACCAAGTTCAAGTCGAGATCCCATCTGAGCGTCATGGAGGAACGCAAGCGCATTGTGCGTTGCGTTCTTGTAGCAAACCCGTCCGCCCGACGCCGCGCCGCGCCAGTGCAATCAGACGACCCGCCGGCCTCGCTGTCTGACCCGTCGCCCACGTCCTATCCCGGCGCAGACTCGTCCCTGCTGGGCCCGCTCCTCCCCGTCTCGCTCCGCCTCGCTCCGCCCAGCTCCGTCCCCTATTCGCCATCGTCCTCCTCCGCCTCGCCACCCTACTCCCCTCTTACCTCGCGTCTCGCCCCTCCCTTGGCCCGCTCCACCTCGCACCACCCAGCTCTGTCCCTTATCAGCCATCGCCCAACTCCGCCCCGCCTATGCTCCTCCCCAACTTCCCCACCCCCACCTTACCTCACGTCCCACCCCGCCCTTCCCAAGGCCGACTCGTCTCTGCCTTGGCCCGCTTCGCCTTGCACCGTCCAGCTCCGTTCCTTATCCGCCATTGCCCTCCTCCGCCCCGCCTATGCTCCACCCTTACCTCACGTTCCACCCCGTCCCTTCTCGAGGCAGTCTCGTCTCTCCCTTGGCCCGCTCCGCCTCGCACTTCCCAGTTCCGTCCCTTATCCGCCATCGCCTTCCTCCACACCTCCTATGCTCCTCCCCAACCTACCCACCCCCACCTTACCTCACCCCATTCCAGCTTTGGCCTCGTTCTCCGTCCTCCGCCCCCCGCCCCGTCGCCCCTCTTCTCATCGCGCTTCCCGCCCTACGTCATCCTCCGACCGGGGCCACTGCCCACGCCTATTAAAGGCGGCAGATAGTTTGGATCCCGGGCAGCCGGCATGCGGGAGTGGCACGTCAGAATGCCAAATATGCCGACTGCGTTGGCAACCATGTGCATTAGTCGTGAATTGGCGCTCGTGAATGCGCAGAGCATAACTCGACGTGTACTTTCGAAGGCCAAGGGCCGGGTGGGGATTAAGGCTCGGGGTATAGAAGTCCACGAGTCGCGATCACTTGGGATCTTGAAAAGGAAGAGCAAACGACGAAGCCCTCAAAAGTTCAGAAAGTTTATTTTTTTATCTCGGAGAAGTCGTGCTTCATGTTTTTACGTCAACGTGCGCTCCGTGTATGATACTTTCGAGAGCGATGTTGACAAAAAAGGAAGAATCAATTGATCCTGGCTGTTTTGAGCAATTACGAAATGCGGAATAGTAATTTAAATATATAGAGGTTAGACGTAATGGCTTCACGTGACCGTGCTGTAATCACAATGTGAAAACATTACTCAATTCGCGGCATATAAACCCATGACTCTTCGGCTGAGTGATTACCACTGCAGATATCTGCCCAATTTATGTTTGCAATGAATTGTGCGCAGTACAGAAGCGAAAAAGTATAGACTAAAATCGCTTAACACTTATAATGTCATTTGTATTAAATTGCTATAAACGTTAAAACAATTAAACGTATTTTAATGAATATTAAGTTCCTTCACAAAACTTCGACTTACAACATATGCAATTCAGCATTCAGGAGAATGATAAGCTAGCTTGTTTTGGTTCATTGTCATGAAACAGCGACGTTATTTTCACAATTTGAAGTGGATTCAGTACTAGGACTTGAGAAGAAAATATTTCTGAACGACATTCAAAACTAAAGATTATATTAAGTGATGACAAACATATTATTACAGTACCCCACCAAAGACTCACTGCAGTGGCACCAAAATATAAATCTGGTCACATGAGACACATGAGCTTTGGAATTTTCACTGAGTGATTGGAACAGATGGTAACACGAATTGCAACTTGTAACAAAAGAAAACGTAACTTGCATACTCACCACAATCATAACAGATGCAGGAAGTGTTGACCCCTTCATTTTTTTTCCAATGTTACAAAGTTAAAAAGTGGTGCTACAACAGCATATTTTCCATTATTTGTAACGGCTCCGCAATGTTATATAACTACATGAACGAGCAAAAGTGTTTCCAACCTGCAACAATGTTTCTCTGCGCAGAGAGTCGAACGCACGTCATTAAAGTTAACTTGGCAGACTCTTAAACACTTCACTATGCTGTCTCTTCGCCACATTAACTTCTGCCAAGGAACAAAACACTAAAGTATTATTCCCTTTATTTCCAACATGCAATTTTCGAAAATTCAGAGGGGTCGACGAAAATTAGACCTGCGCGATTTTGTTCTCTGCACCACTCGTGGAAAAATTAAATCCGTTTATGAGAAAATGTGTTTTTTATACATTGCATTAACTTCAACTTGGAGTTGCTCAAAAAATACGTCTTTAAAAAATATTACATGATTTTTTAAAGATTTTTTTAACAGCTTTCATTTAACAAACAAATCTCAATCTTCAATATTGTAACTTTGCAATGTTACTTTTAAACAATTTTCTGAAATACAAAGGGTTCGCCATAAATGGGAGCAGCACCAGACTTTTACCGTCTTTCGATGCATGCAAGAAGAAATTGCATAAACGTCAAGCAGAAATTACGCAAAAACCGCTCGTGTTTTAGAAAATATTGCTTGTTTATTTCAAAAAATCTAATATTTTAGAAAAGATTTCATTTAAGACAAAAATCTCCATTTTCAATATTGCAATTTTGTCATTTTAATTCTTTTTTTTTTTTTTTTTGCAATTTTTGGTTTTTCAGAGAGTTCAACGAAAGTGAGAAGTACGACATTCTTTTAAGTGTCCTTGACGCCATCCCGGAAAAGGTTTAATAAAATAATTTGGAGCCATTTTTTTGACAAAGTTTACAAAATTTTAAGGCGTCATGAAAATAATTTTCAAAAATGATTTTCAAAAATGATTTTCAAAAATAACTAGGGGGTTACAACAAGCGATGGACATCAAGCCAACAAAAAACGCTCCCACTGAATGGTAAAAAAAAGAATCTGACATAACTACAATTTATCACAGTAACAAACATTGGGAAATTTCTCTCCGAATATTGCGTGATAATATTGAACACAAAAGTTTCAGTGAAAATAGCAAAGTTGATATGTCTCGTGTGATCAGACTTATATTTTGGTGAATCATCAGTAAATGATATATGGACTTTATGATTAGTGTGAGCACCTTTTGGGATCATGATGCACGAAACAGTAGTTCCCCCTCATATCTAAAAAGAGCCAACTCATATTTTCTCCCCTTCATGATTTATTTCTCTTGAAAAAGAAAAAAATGAGAGGGGTACTGGATCATCACCAAGAGGTAGTATTCTATATTTTCTAGATGATCCATCAATTAAATAAAATTTATTTCATTCATGAAGCAGAGGAAAATACTTTTTTTTAAATTTTGGTCATAATTATCAAGTATTATAGTTTTAGGCAAAATTAACTTTCACGCCATAAATATGAGTCAGAATATTGAAGATCGATATTCATTTGTAATTCAGTTCTTTTCATTTTCAAGGAGAGTTACTTAGTTATATGTCGTTTCTCTTAAAAAGCTTTGGCTTAGTGAAGTATTAAAATTGTTGAGGTTGAAACACATTTTTGCAAATTAATGAACATTTAAATCAATTCATCAGAGAATATTGAATTATTAGTTTGAAAAAGAATTTCTATGGAATTTCCAGACTTCGCTGAAGAAATTCTCTAAAAACCAGATCGCAGGGGGAATGCCGTGATAAAAGAATCCTGCGATTCTGCCGTGATAAAAAAAGTGTAAGGATAGTTCAAGAAATATGGACGTAGGCATTCGCGTGAAGTCATCCAAACAATACAGATCAGTTTTGGCAGTGGGCAGTCACTATCTTTTTTATTTCTCACCTCACTTCGTACGAAGAGGAAGCGTTGCAATTGTGCCCCGGAAAACGACGATAATGCGTGGGAAAAAAACAACTCTTATTGTCGGGCCCTGGTAAAGAAAAGGAGATCAATTTTGTTCCTAATGTAGTAAATTACTTCTACCACAGCATGTAGTAAGAATCCGTGTTTTGTGAGACTTTCATCTCGAAAAATCTATTAATGGCAAAACGTCTGTCTGTCTGTCTGTCTGTCTGTCTGTCTCTGTTTGTGGTCAACACTAGCGCCTAAACCGTTCAGACAATTTTTTCCAAAACTGGTATTCATCGATCGATCAAAACAAACACAATGCTCTCTGAGTTTGAAACGGATATTTTGAGTTTTTTTTGGGGGGGTACAAAAAGCCTCAAAAACAATTTCAAAGTTTTCTCAAAATGGCTCCAATGTTTGTATTTGTCCTCGTATAGTGTAAAGGGCTCTTAAAAGAATAGTGCAGATTTCCATTTAGCCCTCAGAATTTTTGAAAATAGCAAAAGTTAGAAATAATGCGAGAAAGAATGTGTCGTTGTAACTCCACTAGTAAAAAGTCTAAGAGAAATGCATAAAAATCAGCAATGTATTAACATGTATAACTAACAGTCAAATGGAAGATCTGGAATAAGTGAATTGTGTACTATTAAAGTTCGATGCATGAAAGGCATATTTGAAATAATAGTCATCTCCCCACTTGTATTCCCGCGGGAAGCTTAAAGTTTGTAGTGAGAGAGGAGTCGTCCGTACCAAGCAGATATTTTAGAGGGGTAGCACGACAACGCCCCCTTATCGCGGCGCACGATAGCATGCTTTACGGTAAAGTCTGCACTCCATCAATCGCAGGGAACGGGTAGGTCACTGGGAGACGATATCCAAACGAGAAGTGACAGCGACCGTTCCGGAGGCGTAGACTCTGAATAGCACCTATTCATTTTCTACGAAAACAAATAAATAAAGTATCCTCCTGTTTATATCAATGTTGGTTATTTACTCATTAGCGTTTCAGGACGCGTCAACTGCTAACATCATTAGTCTCGTACGTGTAGTGCATTTTTATTTCAGGAGGTGGCGGTGATCTTACTGCACTGGATGATGAGATCCGACGCCTACCTACACGGATTGTGGGGTTTTCCCCTACCAGGTAGCTCCTACCAGCGAGACACATCCCCAGGTGTGACAAGCTCCAAGCCTCCGACTGGTCTCCCGACATGTACGACATTGTAGTTAATATAACAGTAAGTATGTGTTAGTAAGATCAGGTCAGGACAGAGAAGAGGAAGGAAAGATCGCGCGCGCTCCGTGGCCCGTTTGTTAAAGTATCGTCCTGAATTTACCTGATTCTTATCGCAGAAACCACGGACAACTTCCGATTAGAGCAGCAGGCTGCTAGAACTATCCTCCACAGAACGACTGCATTTGACCTAGCTATCTTGCTAGTGTCAAAAAATCGTGCCACCGCCAGAACTCGTACCCTAGAACCTGCCTGTCAGAGGCTCTGTAGTGATATCAATTGATGCCCTGAGCCACCTCTTCCAGTGTGAGCGGTCAACATGAAGAGGGAGAATAAAGACAAGATCCTAAGTAAGGTAGTTGGTACGATACATATTATTGTCATCAATCCACTATAAAATGGCAGACGGAAGAGTTGCACTGTGAAGATTTAAATCGATGGAAGTAATAGTGTTCAAGGGCAAGTGGAAATTACTGGCATAGTCGATATTTAGCTGAATTAAATTATGACGGTTACAATAAGAAAATGTGGAGGTAGCTGGGAGGTAACATGAAGTTATCATTGCTATAATCCTTGTCAAGATGGGTTTTATCGTGACATTTAGGAAAATGGAAGGTACGATCATCCATACGAAATTCTTTGAAGATGAGTTCGGAGAGTGTATTCCTTGGATGAAAGTGACTAACGAACATACACCGCGCCACTGACAAGATACCGGACGGAAGATTTATCCGCATACAGTTTGAAAATCAGTGCGGACGGAATATTCCCCGGATACCCGGGAATCTCGTCGTTGAAGGATGTTGAGGAAGTAGATGGGTTTTGTGCAACCAGGTTTACCGTAAATGGTGAGGGACTATCAATATCAATTCGTACAAATGGACGCGAAAACCGAATTCCATGAAATCCTAGATATAATCAAGTTTAAGATTTCAATTTTTACTTTTAATTTTATATCTTATTAAAATTATATTAATTAAAATATAAATATTATTGAAATTAATAAAAATATATTATATTAATATTATATTAATTTACCTTTTTTATGTCACTCTTCTTGGTCTCATCATCTGCAGTGTTGGTTAGGCTGCTGGTGCATAGAGTGGCCACTGAAAAGGATATTTGTATCTGTACAGAGAAAATCGGGATATTGCGTGGATACTCTCTCTCTCTCTCTCGCATCGAGTTATCTACCTACATATAAATGTTCATTATTCTAGAACAAAGTCAAGATGATATTAAACGATTAAAATCTGTTCACAAGTTTAAGTGACAAGTAAACTATTTTCTACGGCATAAATGTTTCTATAAATTGTATACTGCCGAACATCGAAAGGGAAAGTAATATTGATTTTCATAATGATATTTAATTTATATCATAACGTTTGGACTGTATAAATCTAAAGGACTAAATATGCCTCTAAGAAATATTGTACCTCAGCCTCAGAGTCAATTAAACCCATTTCAATAAGGTATTGTGTTCAGTTTCCCAGATATTTTAGGCAAATGTTTAAAAGACCTGTTGTTTTGCTTCAGAACACAAATCTAACTTCACTGTCTGTGCACAATTTCTAGAATTCAGTGAGAAATATAGTTATTCAAACTCATACAAATAGTTTTTTATTACGTGAAAGCGAATAGTTTCTAATCAATTTTGTCAAAAACGCACGTTTCACCCGTATTCATTATTCAACTTGTATATCGTTCGGGTAGAGATCCAAGAATTTAAGGAAACGTGAACCCATTGCACTTCTCTCCGCAATACGTTACACCCAATTTTTAACGGTTTTTATAAAAAAAACATATCGAGTGAATGTGAATGTCTATTTCGCTTCTGATCGTCTAATTGAAGATGCGGGAGTAGAAATATTGTTTGTGTGCAAGTGATGTAGGAAGACCATAAAAGCTGCATCACAACAGGAGGTGCACTAACATTTAGCTGACACTGGACAATTCGTATTCTCTTTTTTTGCCGTCCCAAGGTGATGTCAAAACGTCTGAAACATTCTACAGAATGTAGAATTTGGTAACACCATTGCGAAGACAAACGTCCAGGATATTCCGTATGTTCCTTTTGTTGATAGGTGGTTGCTGATTTCAGTTATATGGGTGGTAATCAGACCAGTTTACACGAAGTTGCATTGTAGTACATATGGGGTCATGTGATTCTTTACCACAATTAACAAAGACTGAACCGCTCATGCATCTTTGTTTTGAATGGAACAACTTCTGGCACTTTAAACAACGCAGAGGATTCTTCCACGCGAGCATTATAAAATTCAAACCATACTCTCCCAAGTAGAGACGTTCTTCATGTTAAATTCTTTGCCAAGAGCGGGGTGACCACGTTCACCATTCACTGGATCCTGCATACCTCTGTTACACATTCGTAATCATTAATTTTCTTTTGTTCTTTCTTACTAAATCCCTTTCCCTCTTACTAAACCGTCGTAGTTGACCACACCCTTGCACAGGATCAAGTTCGGGTGAATAGACATAAATGCCGTTCTACTTGAAGCCAAACATTTCCTTCAGCTCCATCAGATCCTCATTTGTTCGCCAGATCGACAATCGAATATAATACTTCCAGTGTGTTGGTGAACAACGCTCCGATTCTTACGGAATTTCTCAGTTTCCTTCCAAACATTTATCGTACTAATCCTTTGTATCGTCTTACCTTACCCACTAAACGGCTTTATTAGCCTGTCATTGTCCTCACTTATGTGTATGCACAATTTTTCCACGCAATTTCTTTCTTGTGGAATATGCAGGGACAGATGTGTTGTATATCCATAAAGAAAATACACATCTCATCGACCATGGAATCCAACAAAGGGACACCCTAGTGGGGTGCCACAGTTCGCATGGAGGTAAAGCAAAGGTTGATAACACTGCCCTGACATGGCTTCCCCGGCCACCCTTCATTTCATTACGAGACCTAGTCCTAACCGATCGCCTAGAGATGCGTTTGCCTCTGACAGCCCGTCTAGACGCGCCACGATCAAAAGCAGTGTAGCGGGGCACGCAGTGCACATCTCCTCGCAGTCAACAGGGTTCGTCGAAATCCATTCACTGGATAGATTAGACACAGACTTCTCACAACATTCCGATGTCTACGTGGCATGTGAGCGAGACCCCAGAACTCCCTGGTCACCCATCCCCCGACACGGTCGCCACGTGCGGCAAACACTGGGTATGGCATTTGGCATTTAGCATTTAGAAAAGGATATTGGATAGCGAAAGAGTGACAAAAGAGTGAAGGAGAATTATGAAATGAAAAGTAAGAGAATGGAAGATGGAGAAAAGAACACTGAGCGTCCCTCATCCAGGTCGTGGATCGACCCACTTTCGGCATTCCTGCAGTGCTGTTGCAAGACCAGTAGTGTGCTTGTCACACTCCGTTTTAGTGATTCCAACCGAAGTAAAATATTCTTCATAAATTGAACGTTTCTCTAGAGAGCAGTAAACATTGACGTTCAAAATGTATGTAAAACGGTTCTCATTCTAATTCCAAAAAGAGAATATACGTGAGCGTTCTCCCTGCTCTTAAACAATCCTTCGAAAACACAAGATAAATTAATCGTATTCAAATGTAAATAAAACTGTTATGAAAACAGTTGTACTATGTTTTATATTCTTCTTGCAAAACACAGGGAGATATTACGGTTCCATATTCTTTTTGGAGAAAAATAATAATTATTATATCTCTTAATTTACTTTGTAGAAGAATATTTGTAAACCAGAATGGACGTTGGCTGCAGGCTCAAAGAGAGGCTCTTCCATTGCCTCAGCCTTCTATGTGAAACCTAACACAAGCAGTCCTCAATGGACCTGGTCAAAATTTACCATTGATAGATCCCTTAAAGTTTTGAGCTTACTGGAAGCGTAAATCAAATCTAATTGTGCTATGGTAATATCTATGAAATAATGTATCTTCTCTTTAAGATTACTGATTATATATGTAATTAATACAACTAAGATTAAAACTAATAAAATTATCGTAAACGACAAAATTATATTCAAACAAGGTATTTACGATAATTTGCCTTTTCTCGCATAATATCACAACATATCTTTGACTTGCCATTCATATCTTAGTCAAGAAACTCATTATCCGTCCGTTCATATCTTAGTCAAGAAACTTATTATCCGTCCGTATCGAATGAAATAAGCAAATTGGATTTGAAGCCGCAAGTCACATCCTGTAGTAACTTTACGTCTGACGTAGTCAACGAATAACTTTAGATTGCATTTACACCAACAGCACGCTCCGCGAGATTTTACACATTCTCACAGGAGGGAAGTACGAATTAGGAACAATAAGAATGAGCGAAGCGAACACGTCATATGGAGGGACCTAGGCGTTCGCACAAGGGGGCCTACCCCTGAAAATTTTGAAAGGGTGCCCTGTAGCCGCAGATAAAATATTTTATTTCCGAAAATATATTTAAACCATTATTTTCGCGTTTTTTAATCTTTCAAGTTGGGAAACGTTTATGCATTTGGAAAACAGGCTTTTCACGTCATCTGAAAATACAATTTTCGATGCAATGTATTTAACGTAAAATAAATTGTATCCTTGTTCTGCCATTCAAGTTACAATTTCATTCTTCTTGTAGTGTTTTATTTCTTTATTATGAAAATATGACATAAGTAAATAGATATGTTTTATAAATCAGGGGCTGCTAAAACGGCACATGCTTCAGAGCATTTTTTAACTTTTGCAATTTTCGAAAATTCAGGTAATTTGTCGAAAATGAAACCTCCACAATTTTTATGTGACCTTTCCGTTATCCCAAGAAAAAGTTTAGCTAAAATTTAGAGCCCCTTTGAGAATATGTTGAGGTTTTATATAAAGTAACACCCACAATCAAAATATCAATTTCAAACACGCAGGGCTCCGAGTTCTTTCAGATCAATAAGGGAATATTGGTATTGTGAAAAATAGTTTGAATAGTTTAGGCGCTGTCGTTGACAATAGGCAGACAGACAGTTGCTGTAACCATTTTTCAGTATTAAAGACCAAAACCGCGGATTCGGACTACCCAAAGAGTTAGAGGAAGAAATTCACTATGTAAAAGAACGAGAATTATCAACTGTAATTCGTAAAACAAGTCAAGGTCTTCATGGGATCGGACAGGCCAGAAAGCCCAATTAATTAATTTTTTTTCAATACTGAACGTGTTTGTTGGGTAGTGTTGCTGACAAAACTATTACTCACATTTTTGTCACTTGACATCATATAAAATAATATGCAGGTGTCTCAGAATAATTTTTTTCAAATAACTTGGCCATGTAGGATGACAAATATGACCAAATTGTGGTAAATTGCATATAATGACCATACACAACTCATCATTCACAGGTGTTTGGCATGTCATGTTCTGATGCAAAGAATTTACGAAACTTGCTCCAAACACCAATGCTTGACGAGTTGCTAGAAATAAAAAACCAATGTGTGTAACTTCCTGATATGAAATTTCACGCCAAATGTTAAAAAATATCCATCTATGATCTCCTATATGTCCGAGACGTTAGTAAGATATATTTGGAAAAATTTGTCGTAATACGTTATAATAATACTATTTATACAATATGGTTCCAATTGCAATGTTTCAAAATATATAGACAAAAAACTTCGATACACGATAAATTCGGTCAGTTTTGTTTTGGATATTCCTGAAATTTTATACTATCGTTATTCTACATAATTTATTGGACAATTTGTAAGTACTATTTATTCAATAACAAATTATAAATAAATCAAAACAGTGTAGCTAAATCATTCACAGTTTGGACAACGTTGTAAACATTCACCCATATACGTAGTGTTTTTCGAAAACAGGAACTAATTAAGACATTAGTTCAAACATTGCATTTGAAATGTTAGAAGTAAATGATTTTAGAAACTGGAGTTAAAATGGAACAGGTGCAATGTCAACATAATGAATGCATCTCTTTCCAAACGAAAGTTTTCCTTCGTAATTATATAATTATATCGAAATGAAACTAATTTACATGCAGATAAAATGAACATTTATTTTATAAATTTGGTTTTTGAAAACAAAATTCTTTTAAGTCCAGATACGTCTCAAATCAAAATATTCACATCAAGTGCGTTGGTAATATATTACTTTCTTGCCTTACTACGTAAAAAAGTAAAAAAGCATATTGTAATGCATGGGTACAATTCGACGAATTAAAAAAAAAATTAAAAAGACTCTTACTGTGAGGCTGCCATTTCAAAACGCGGATAAATCTTGTTTCTAAATGTAGTAAATTACGTTCTCTAACAAGTTGTGTATCACACAGAATTCAGGCTTGTGAGTCCTTGATACCGAAAATTAATTGATTGGAGAATGTTCGCCCATACACCTGCCCCTCTGTCCGTCTTGCTTGCACGACGCCTGTTTCTGCGGACATTATGCACTCAAGATCCGGGCGTGTGCCCGCGAGATGGACGAAAGTGCAAGTGGCGGGGGATAGACAGCTTCGCGCGGAGAGCAGCAGCCTACCATTGCGATGAGGGCGACGCGGTGCGTAGATTGAATGCCTGGGCGTCTAATACAATGATCCATGCTGCGAAATTTACCTACTTATTTAAATCGGCAATATTCAGTCTAGTCTAGCTACAGGGCCCGTAATTCACGGTTTATAGTCTTTTGTGCACTGCTGTGTATCGACACATTTTCATTTTTTTATTTTTTGAGCTTATTCTCATGGTGACTCATAAACAATATTTTGAAGCAGTGCCCTTTTTATAAATTTATTCTTTTATTTTAAATAACAAAAACGTACAATCTAATAATTGATTTTATACCAGGAATGTTATAATCTCCAAATGATAGTAAAAGCAAAACGAGATACCAACGAACAAAACTATTTCGATGTCAGGGCAAACATGAGATTATTATGGGATTGTTAAATAGAATGCAACGGTCTCAATACTTTTATACGATGTCATAAACGATTATGAATAAATAGCGTTCATTGATTTGATATAAAAAACATAGTATAATGAACTCTTGTCAGAAATTAAAACAGACCAGGCTTCATTTTAATCATGATTTTTTAAGATAATGTTTTTTAGCTTTCATTGAACCGTCTTATTCAATTAAACATAGTTAATGAAAAAATAGATAATTGCTGTCATCTTCAAACAAAAAAGATTAATATTACGATTTTATCTTTAGCACCACACTGAATTTGTGATTACATCGTAGAAATGTGAATTACATTATCAGTCCTAAAACAATTATAATACTCGATGTCCAAATCAAATATGCATATCTTCTTCATTTTATATTCATATTTCACATTGTTATCAATTGACAATAAACATTTGCAATATAATGCAAACTTACGCATTATTTCTTGAACTGTATGTAACAGTCCGCCATATTCTCATCGATTGCTCTTTCAATTTACGAGCTACGGTTCGAATTGCGTATTCTCAATGATAGTCCCCACTCCTAGAATAAGTCTTATCCCCACCATTCCTTATTCCTGCGCATTTGCACTCTAGTGGCTTGTGCGAGTCTCCCGAGGTCAGTGAAAGTGCAAAATGCTGTGCAGGCCTGCCTAAACTGTTCAGACGACTCTCTCCAAATTGATATTCTCCAAGTGATCTGGACGAAATGATTGAAATGATATTTGAATATGGGAGTTTGAAGGGGATATTTGAATATGGGAGGTGCTTTATATAAGGCTTCAACATTCTTAAAATTTCCTCAAAAGAGATCAATTATTTTATTCAAATTCTTCTGAAGATAAGATATAGGTCGCAATAAAAATGGGCAGATAATATTTTCGTGTAAGTCACTTACTTTCCGAAAATTGAAAACGGTCAAAAGAGTTTCAGCATCTTACTACAACTACAATATTAAAGATAGAGATATTTCCTTAAAATCTGCTCTGCAAATACAAATCTTAAAAATATTTTTAATATAGGTAGTTTTAGCGTTTTTTGTTAAATATTGGCAATTTTTAAATAATTAATTTCTAAAAAAGGCTGGCTCCAAGATTTCCGTTAATTTCTTTCTTATGATAAAACATTAAACGTTTAAACAATGCGCAGGTTCCGTTTTCCGTGAACTATCAGTATTTTTGAAAATAGAAAATATACCATATAAATAAATAAGTAAGTAAATAAATAAATAAATAAGTAAATAAATAAATAAGTAAGTAAATAAATAAGTAAGTAAATAAATAAATAAATAAGTAAATAAATAAATAAATAAATAAGTAAATAAATAAATAAATAAATAAGTAAATAAATAAATAAATAAATAAGTAAGTAAGTGAGTAAGTGAGTAAGTGAGTGAGTGAGTGAGTAAGTGAGTGAGTAAGTGAGTAAGTGAGTGAGTGAGTAAGTGAGTAAGTGAGTGAGTGAGTAAGTAAGTAAGTAAGTAAGTAAGTAATAAAGTAATTATTAATAAGTATAAAAAAATAAGTATAAAAAATAAGTATAAATAAATAAATAAATAAATAAATAAATAAATAAATAAATAAATAAATAAATAAATAAATAAATAAATAAATAAATAAATAAATAAATAAATAAATAAATAAATAAATAAATAAATAAATAAATAAATAAATAAATAAATAAATAAATAAATAAATAAATAAATAAATAAATAAATAAATAAATAAATAAATAAATAAATAAATAAATAAATAAATAAATAAATAAATAAATAAATAAATAAATAAATAAATAAATAAATAAATAAATAAATAAATAAATAAATAAATAAATAAATAAATAAATAAATAAATAAATAAATAAATAAATAAATAAATAAATAAATAAATAAATAAATAAATAAATAAATAAATAAATAAAGCTATGAAATTCTTTAATAGAAATTCTTCACCCATAAACGCTGTGAAAATCTCCCGCGACGTTTCCAGCATTTATTAGCAGTTATTAATACGTTTCTTTTTCGTCCGCCGAAGCAGAGAGCGCACTCCGTTAACAGATATTGTATCGATATCGTTCATTGTTGATAATGGCAGGGCCGCAACTAGCACTCTCGGGAATAGCGATTTCGGTGCGCAGGTCTCATCGCCGAGAATGATCGAAACTGTGTGAATTTTTTTCTTGCTTTAATCTCAACAATAATACTGTAGTTTTGCAAACTTATTTTCCAATGTTCGAAAATATCGCATTTTCACAAAAAACTGTACCTGTCCTATTTTTATAAACGTATTTTTCTATATTCTAGAAAAAACGTAAAGAAAAAATTACAGTGGCTTTTGAAAAAGATTTTTAATGGCAAATTTTTAGCAAAATTTTGGCACAGTTCTCATCTTTTCACAACATATAAAATGACATTATTTAATGAAGTCATTGAACAGATTTCGTTAAGGTAAAAAGGCTCTATCTTGGAATTTTAAAAATGACGAGGCTTCATGAAGCGTATATCCAAAAATCAAAATCTCCTTCTCAAATTCGTAGGGCTTCGAGTGGGGTCAGATAGATAGGGGAATGTAAATTTTAGAAGAAAACGCTAAAATGGTTTAGGCGCTGCGGGTGACTACAGGCGGGGAGAAAGTAATTTGCCCGTAAACCAATTTTTCTTTCTCGCTATACAACGTAATTATCTACACGACAAAAACACGTTGTGTAGTCAGAATCCACATTTTAGGAGCACTTTAGTAGAGAACTAGTGGTGCTACAGAATGGCACAGACTTTCCCGTATTAGTTTTCTAATACCTTTGGTCTCGGCCAGCTATACGAACATAATCTTGCAGCTACTATCTATCGCCATCCAAAGTACATTTGTTTTCAATTTTCTTAATTTTTCGGTTTTTGATAGAACAAAAATATTATTTTTAGAATATTAAATAACAGTAAAACTTCGTCCTGGACATTTTCTTTGAAAAATTTGGAGCAGTGTTTAAGAAAATGGCGCTTAAGCACTTCCATAAATTCAAAATTTGAAGCTCGTTTTCACAATCATTATTTTTTGGTTTTCAAAAAACCTTCATTAGAAATAATTTGAAGCGCTTTAACTCACAAATACAATAGTAGTTACAATTTGCTGTAAATGTGAAAAAACAAAAAAAAAATACCCCGAATTGAACTTTACGTCACATTAAAGAATGCAGCACTATCCTATAGAAATTAGCCCTATCCGTTCGAAACGTTTGAAGAAACATTTGAAGCAGTTTCTGAGAAAATGGTATTTGATCGTTTCTGAAAATGTGGAATTTGGAGCTATTTTCACAGAAAACGGTTGAGTTTTTAAGATATTTTATGACATTTAAAGCACATGTACTCATAAATATAATAATGTAATATAATATTTCCACTAATATAAATATTAAGGACGTGAAAGACAAGTAAAAACATTAATCTGTTGTTTTTTTGAAAAATGACAAACATGTAGAGCCAAATAGGGTATATGTCATCTTATAGAGTGCATTTAGCTCTAGTCCTACAAAAATTAAAAATAATCGAAGATATTCTGCGCATCAATCTATTTATTTATTTAGTCAAAAAGCAGTAAAAACTGTATGTGATGTATGGGAGAGAAGATCATCTGCGCACGTTTTCTTGAGTTCCAGAATCCCTTCCCACCATTTTAAGTACAAATAGTTGAAAGATGAGTAAAAGTTAAAGATAAATAAATAAACAAATATAAAATTTAAAAATGCGCGAAATTAAAGACATTTGAAAAATGAGATATTTTCGTTTACGATATCGATATCATAGCGGATAGCCGCGAACGTAGAAGCGTGGGCCATCTCCCGCTTCTGCTTCTCGCCCTATCACCTCTCCATCCCACCATCCCGCCATTCCGAATGTTCAGCGACAGTTCGGCGAGTGAGACGCAGGCAAGAGTGAGTGCAAAAGTGAGAGACGCGGGCGTGAAGCGTTTGGTGAGATTTAGTGCTGTTTCCGAGTTATTTGTACATTACTGTGCGACGTGATTGATTGTTATTGTGTGAGTGTTATTTGTTTGTTGTGTGAAGTACCCTGCAGTGAGTTTGCGAGTGAACGATTACTGTTTTGTACAAGTTTGTTTTGCACGTGTTATTTGATCATTATTGTGCGACTTGTTTGATCGAGGTGGAGTGTTATTTCATTGTTGTTGCTAGAGGGTCGTTTGTTCGTTCACATGAATGGCTTACAGCGTTTCCCCTCTAATTGCGATCTCAGCAGGTCGGTGCTATCCCTGCTGGAGTCGTATTGCAACCATAATCCCCTCACGGACAGTGACTCCATGCTGGTAACTGCGTAAGATCACGAGATAGGAATGTCGTCGCAAAAAGTTAACGAACAATTTAGTATTGAACGAAAAGGATTAGGTTAAGTTCAATGCGCAATGTGTTAAACGCGAGTGTGCGTGCATTGCAACGCAACAATCGAGATCGATCCGAAGAATCGCTTCACATTCCCAACCAGAGATACAGGAAAAATCTGACAAAATTGGTCTTACAGTAGAAGCCGTTGGTGTGAGTTTGATAAATGCGATTTAAGCCGTGGTACACCTATGCCCCCTAAAACAATATCTCATTTATTAAAGTAATATTTTATCTGGTTGGAGAGTAGATGGTATGAACGAGCAACTGACGAATGAAATCACCGAAATGGACCATTAACGAACTAATGAAAAGCCGTTAGTATTATCGCACGATTTCCGAGGTCATTCGGCGGATAATGACCAGTAGGAGAATCGTTGCGTGCACGCCATATACGGCAGCGCCAATGTGTTTTTATCTAGAAGCGGAACTTTGCGATTGTCTCTAATGAATGCACACATCCCTTGCTTTTGTCACAATAATACCATTATACCATTCGGAAAATGGGAGAGGAAAAAAGAAACTCCAAATCATTTATTACGTAATGGGACACTGCGTGCTCAAGAATATTATGGTTCCATAACTTCTCTGATTTGGTGATACTTTTGGACTCGCATATGGTATAAAGACATGCAATATCACTTTTAATTGTCAATTCCACCAAAAATCTGATCTCAGTATCACTTCGGTGAATGTATATAGTTGTATTTATATTTTATTTCTTTAAAGTCGCTTTAAATTTCTCCATTTAGTTCCATCCCCATCCCAGTCATCATAAAATCCATTTAAATATTCATTTAACTCCACTTCGCATGAAATGGGTTACCTCATTGACTCCGAAAGGAATTTATTGAGGGACTCTGAAAGGCCACATTCTATGGAGTACATCACTACACACGGAATGTCACTCAGCTCCCACTTAGTTCCCGAGGTAGCCTTTAGACACTTCTTGGGATCTTTTGCCATATTTTACGAAATACCACTTGGATCCATCTCGGTACTTTCACTCCTTTAAAGGGAAGCCACCTCCCGTGTTATGCCGTTCCGTTCAAATCGTTAGCCCATAATGGCCGAATCACTTAATTATTTCGTTATTCCGGGGGTGGTATGACGAGACTGAATGAAAGAGGTGACATATGGCGGTTGGGAGAGCCTCTTTATCCCAAAACATAAGCAGATATCGATGCCCCAGGTGCGATTCATATCCGTGACCCTTAAAGCCGAGGACGTTGAATTTTGGATTTGAATTGAAGTTTTTTGGATTTTGGGTATTATGTGAATAAGCAAATACTCTGATTGTACTGATAGAAAAGTCGTAGTTCATATTTTATTACTGTAATATAAACTAATATGCAATTAACATTAAATACTAGGTGAACTGGTGCGAATTATTCACTCATTGTTTACGATCCGTTACTGTAGTAAAAGTTTAAAAATACACTCGTCTGCTTCAGAGAAATATTGAAGACAATCACCCACATGCGTATCTATTTATTGAATTTATTGCATCATGTTTGTAGAAATAAATTATTTTATCTATTAAAGTTGACATAAAATATGTTTCGTATACACTATGCACCTCAACAACATTAATACACTGAAGCCTTCTTCCTATTTGTTAGGTTCGAACGTGTGACTAAAACGTTAAAATATTTATTGGGCCACAACACAAAACGGAATTCCATTTATTTATATGGATGTAATTTCTCCATAAAGCTATTCCATGAATGCCGAAAAGTCAGACATCAATATTATCGTAAATAACGTCCTACATAATGACGTACCAGTTTTAGAAAATAATATTTTTAAATATTTGCATATAGGCATATTCAATGCCTAGCATTACAAATCAATTTATGCCGATGCCTAATTAAATTTCAGGATGCCTAATTAAATTTCAAATTTTAATTTTTCGTTTTTACTTTTTTGTTTTGCAAAAGCAACAGCTGACTGCACTAGTTCACTTATTTAAATATGCAAGACAACGTTAATAAATGTATTTAATAACATATTTTAATAAACAAAACGTACAGCATTAAAGGTCACTGTGAAATGAATTGTTGATTTCAGAAACTATACATGGGCCTAGTTTGCCAGTTTCGATAAAACGAAAAAAGAACTGTTCTGGTGTAAACGATTCAATTACTTCAGTCGCTACTTCCCTCTCATGGAAATAAATTCATTATGCAAGTATTTAGACGAAATCAAGAATATCTATACTCTTTTGTCTAGAGTCATCATTAAGTTAAATGAAATTTAAAAAAAATACTTTTCGTTTTAGTGCAATCATACAAATGGAATGATTATAACACATACACAAACACTAACATACACATACACATATCCACAGACATACAGACACGTATACATTACACATACATACAAATGAAGCATCAATATCTATGCACATTTATTGAGCCCTGTGAGGAATATAGTTGTTCAACGAAACGTTCTCTATGTTCTTGTGACAGTAGGTTGATTCCGTTACGAAGGGCATGATAAGAGATAATAGACAAAGTCTGTATAGGATTTACCTTAACAAATAATTTTTACTACACGGGAGCGAGAATTTTCCTGCCACTTCGCGATAAAAACGCTCATTATCGGCATTAATAATTCTCTTAATATGTGTACGAATTGAGGCGAAGATCCCAGAGCTCGAAAAATCTGGCACATATTGCACTTCTCCCCATAGTATGTCACACACAATTTTTAACAGCTTTTAGATTAAATAAATAAATACACACAAAGTTGTCTTTTTGATGCTCTAAAAATAGGGACAAACCTTAATAGAAGGTTTTCTGAGAGAAAAATTACGCGTTTTAAAATGACATAAATTATTTTTATACTTGTGGCCTTCGGCAGAAAAAAGGCTGCTGAACAAAGCCATACAAAATTGTTTTTAAACAAACTGCACGTACACTGCTCAAGAACAACAAAGGAAATACTCTTGTATAATACCCCAATAATAAATATTATAACAATAACTGACTTTACGAATAGTGCGAAATCGTATAAGTGTAATAGAGAACGAGTATATTCGAATACTCAGTACAACAGTTTTTTACATACCAAATATATCAAAACAGTTTTCCCAGAGTTCCTGGTTAGCCAATAAAACCTCACACGGCCGGAGACTGCACGCTTTTCTTTCAATGTTTGCGCGCATTGTAAATGTAGTAGCGTAGATTCCTGAGCATCGCAGATAATCGTCTGTAAGATCTATCGAGAGTTTGAGAATCAATAGGTAATTATCGTCTTCGTATCATTCATTCTCAAAACATTCAAAATGTATTTAATATGTAGATAATATTTCATTGGTTTAATAACAAGTATTACATTTTTCAAATTTAAGAGGAGTGCTCGGCTCATGCAACCAGGGAATCTATCTAAGGGAATCTTCCACGCAGGCATATCTACATCCCTTTGCGACCCACATTTTACCGTAACATGCTAGAAGTAAAAGTAAGAAATTTTATCTTACAACAGTGTGTAATGTGTTAAAACATTTAAACCCCAACAAAGGAAGCATTTTCCTCCACGAACTTTCAAGAGTATCGTCTTGAAAGTTCCATGAGACAGGTAAAGGAGAAAGAAACTATGCCCCTCGTTAAAAGTTTGACCCGTAGTTTCTTATGAATTTTAAATCAAATGAATAGGTCAACAGCAAGCGTGTAAAGTATTTAAAATAAGATTAACGGGGCTACTGTAACAAAGCAAAGTACATGGCAAAAATTATCATTTCCAAAATTTGTTATTCGAGATTAACATCAAGCACTCTGTAACGTAACACACATGTTAGCAAGCACAAAATCGAAAAAGGTTAAACTAGGTTTGAAATGAACCATGAAGCACGAATGTTCCGCAATATCTAGGGACTACACCAGCCAGAATTAGTTCCGCAAATATATGCATTATATACTGAGAGGCTCACAATTTCGGTAAAAATAAATCACATACGCAAAACCAAATTTTATAAATATGCCACATGGTGCGGCAGAAACTCTCTCCTCGGTCACATTCCGAGTATTAAGTCGCGAGAGTGGAAAGCATCGCCAGTGGCAGATTCACACCAGGAAGTCCGAGTAAGATTGTGGCGGCTGTTGCGCTCTATGAGCCAATGAGAGAACTACAATCGCGAGGTTCGAGAATCCTCCACAAAGGGCGCCTCCGCCACGTCACGCGAACAAAGGAGAAAAATAGACCAACCTTCGTTCGTGAGAGCGCTGGATATTCGCCAGAATAATGGGAAAGTGCGTTTTCACGCAACGCGGACAGTAGGCGAAGAATGACAGCTCCTACCCGCTTTCAAAGTGAAATACACTCCTGCCATAATACGCATCACAAAGAATGACAGAGGAAAATTCTCACAAACAGAAATAGATATAAGATCTGGAAGGTGGTTCACTAATAATATTGGGCGTGTTAACGGCAAAAATTCTATCGGTCCTGAAGAAACATGAATTATCAGGAAAATGGAACATGCATTAGGGTGGTATATCAATCCAAGCAAGAAAATCAACATGCATAAGTGTGGTATATCCATCTATCAAAAATAGCTACGATCAATACACCATACAGGCCTTTGAGTGATTTACATTTCGTAATGCCAGATTTAATGGCTTCAAAGACACAAAAATATGATTCAAGTAAGAAGTTCACAAACTCGTCAAAACCAAACGATGGTTCAATAATTGTTAAACCCACGTACATGTTTAACTAAATAGTTATTCCTCGTTACATAAAAAGCGGAATTATGCTTGAATTATTTAACAGTATTCAGCTGTTAATATGATTTGATATATTTCCGTCAAAAAGCAGTCAAAACTGTTTGTGACGTGCAAGGCAGAAGCTTAAATTCCGCACTTTATGTTTGTTGAGAAACTCTCCACCCAATCTTTTAGTACACAATTGAAAGTATGCATAGTTTAAGTAAAATTAGACAAAAAATATTTTTGTCTATTTACAACTATTTTCTCCAACTTCCTTCTTCAAATCTTTTTAATTTCATCTCAATTTCATCGAAACTAAATATCTATGCTTCGTCCACTTCAAATATCTGTTGTAATATCGCATTACGTAAACAGAGGCGAACCAATGCTACATGCACATATCTTCTTTACATCGACAGATACTAGAACAAGATTGCAAGGTTTTATGGGCAGGTCTGGCCGTAAGAGAACGACAGACTTTCCACACAGCTAATAAACATGGTTAATTGATTACTAGTGATTCCTGGCGCGTCATCGGCTTAGGTCGTTATTCCCGTAAATATACTACATGGTTTTTACTCGTGAGGTGGCGGTGATCTTACTCCGCTGGATGGCGTGATTCGGGGTTTTCCCCCAACCAGGTATCTCCCACTGGGGAACCGCCCCTGCCAGGGCAAGCTCTAAGCTCCCAACCGTACTCCCGGCATGTGTGGTAATGCAGTGCATAGTATAAGTGTGGGTAGGATAGGACAAGAAATGAGAAGAAAATATCGCGCACGCTACACTATTAATCACATTCCATATGTCGCTAGTTCTTCTGATTTGAATTCCCCAAAGTGTTATGCTCTTAAAACCCAAATTACACAACTACGTGAATGGATCTCATTCATCAAAATTCGTTTATTGTAGCTTAACATTCAATATTAAGTTATTTTAAACATTTTAAATTATCTGATGCTCACGCAGGTAAGCTCACAAATGTGGAGACATAAAATGTTCTACTTTTTACTCTACACTGATAACTACTTGTAACCTTTCTTCTTTCGGGTAAACTCTTAGGGTTTCTTTATCGATGTGAATTCTGATATTTTACCTAGAGTTCAGATTGATATTTCCCAAATATACTCCTGTGAATATATAAAACTTTCAAGATTTTAACTTCTCGGGTGTGTAAGAATGACTTCATTAACAACAATTTAGAGTCTGAACATACATTTGACTGCATCTAAGTACCATCATAATTTGGTGATAACTTCCTTTCATCGAACGACCGGCGTCGTCGTTCTGAATCATAAACGTTCATGGCATCCGAGTGGAACTGGTAAACTCGAGCGTTCATGCACGCTCCCTTAATCTCGCAAAATCAATCCACAACACCCTAGTTATTCAGAAGTAGAGAAAATCTCAGTGTAATCCATAATGTATAGATAAATAGAAAGAACAGAATACACTATGTGATCAAACGTATCCGGACACATGGCTGAAAACGACTTACCAGTTCGTGGCACCTCTATCGGTAACACTGGAATTCAATAGGGCGTTGGCCCACCCCTAGCCTTGATGAGAGCTTCCAGTCTCGCATCCATACTTTTAATCAGGTGCCTGAAGGTTTCTTGGGGAATGGCAGCCCATTCTTCACTGGGGAGGAGAGGTATCGATGTAGGTCGGTGAGGCCTGACATGAAGTCGGGGTACCAAAACATCCCAAAGGTGTTCTATAGAATTCAAGTCAGAACGCTGTGCAGGCCAGTCCATTGCAGAGGTGTTATGGTCGTGTAACAACTCCGCCACAGGCCGTGCAGTATGCACAGGTGCTCGATCGTGTTGAAAGATGTAATCGCCATCCCCGAATTGCTCTTCAAAAGTGGGAAGCAAGAAGGTGTTTAAAACATCAACGTACGCCTGTCCGTGATAGTGCCACACAAAGTGGTGCAATCCCCCTCATGAAAAACACGACTACACCATAAATCCATTTTGGACGTGTCCGGATACTTTTGATGGTATAATGTAAGTACATGTTAATAAGGTTGAGTAAAGTGGGTCGTAACAGACCCAATTAGACGCACATTC
This sequence comes from Gryllus longicercus, assembly GCA_038098605.1. Lineage (NCBI taxonomy): Eukaryota > Metazoa > Arthropoda > Insecta > Orthoptera > Gryllidae > Gryllus > Gryllus longicercus. The sequence goes on from JAZDUA010000212.1 coordinate 1,723,866, forward strand.
GAAAGAAACCCTTTACCATTAGATTATAACACGTACCCCGGTACAGGTATTGTGAACGGGTAGAAATGAAATGGAAGATAGAGTTCCTAAAATCACGTGATCTTGAGACAAAGAAGGCGGTGGGCTTTCACAGAAAAAAATGTCTTCACTGACATTTGACCCGGAACGTATAAGGATTGATTAAATATTCATTTGTTATCCAACCTAGTAAAACCATTCCAACGGAATATTAAATGCATCTCCAAATAAATAAATTTAAATAAGCACAGCCAGATATCCAGGAGACGTTGTGTCCTAGGCATGGTTGCTAAAATTTCGGCCGTCATAATGCAACCTTTCTCAGAGCGAAATGCCTACTCATCAAGTAAAATTTAATTTTACAAAACTCGAAACACCAAAATAATTTTGTGGGTTGGCAGACCCTCTAATTTCTCAAGTATTGTATGCAAATTTATTTCCACATGCTATTTAAGATTAAATTTTCATTCCACAGGCAAAGTTCACTCAGGACATCAACTGATGTCATTGCATTGCCTCCGACCGGAAAGTCCTAGGGTTCGAGTCCTTACGGTGGCAGGATTTTCGTCACCTGCTTGTCAGCTGGACCGAATTCAGTCTCTGTCTGGAGAAGAATTCTAGCGGCCGGCTGCTCTGATCGGTAGTTTTATGTGGTTTCTCCGAACAACACCAGGCGAATGCCGAAGCAGTGCCTTAACAAACGGGCCACGGACCGCGCACGATTTTTCTTTTATCTTCCTTTCCCTTTCCTCGCACCTTACTTACTAACACTTACTTCCATACATGTCGGGAGCTGAGAGCTTGCCCTCACTGAGTGGGTGTCACGTTGATGTGAGTTGCCCGGTTGGGGAAAATCCCTGCAAGCCGACGTAAATCGATGCGGGCATCGCCATCCAGCAGGGTAAGATCACTCCCCCCTCCTAAGACAAAAACATGCACTACATTGACGGAATTAATTACCTGAGCAGTTGACGCGTCTGGACACACTATTAATCGTTTATTTAATTACAGTTTGCGCCATAAAATGCCTATGTATATCATGAGAGAGATTTTTTGTATACAACTTCAGATTTTGTATTACTATTTGATTGAACTCACTATGTACTTATTAATAGTAATTCCTTCAATTATAATCGAAGCTTTCTCGAAAACAACTCAAAATATGTCCTCAATAATTTTTAATGTGAAAAAAATGTATTGATTCTCTTAAGTATCTCAACAGCCGCAACACTATAAAGTTTTTATGGGTCGACAAAAAAACGAAATGCAAGTTCTCTTTTGACCAATTGGTTGATAAAACTAGTTGTGCTACACGAGAACATAGTTTCTTGCATTATTTTTAATTTTGCAGTTTCCAAAAATTCAGAGATTTCAACGAAAAACGCATCTGACTCATTTGTATACATTCTCTACAAAAAAAATAAAGAAAAATGGAGGTGTTTTTGAGAAAATATTTATAGTTGACTACATTTCAACCAAAAACTACGTAAACACAGGTCATATTTTCAAAAAAATTGTTCATGATCTTATTTAAAGACTAATTTTTTGAAGCATGCTTTGCTCTATTTGAGAGAGAAGAAAGAAGAACTATTGGTGCTAAAACAGCACGTACTTCCCCGCCCGTGTTTTCACGCAAAATTACGCGAAAAGAACTTCAATTTTTGAAAAATTGTACGTGACCTTATTTCAAAATATATCTTCAATAAACAGATTTCATTAAGGGAACAAATCTCTACCTTTTAATTTCGTATAATATAACAAAAAATTACGCGAAAACAACCCATATTTTTTTCTGAAAATATTGTTTTAAAAGTACCTTACAGTTTCAAAATATTGTTCAAGTTTTATGAAATGTACCCCCCAAAATGAGAATATCTGTTTCAAATTTTCATAGTGTCGAGTTCGGTCAAATCTATAAAGGAATATTAAACTTAGAGTAAATCGTCTTTAGTGTTTTGCTACCAGCAATCACGACGGACAGAGACACGCAGAGGCACGCAGAGAGAGAGCCACGCAGACAGCGAGCCACGCAGACAGCGAGCCACGCAGACAGCGAGCCACGCAGACAGCGAGCCACGCAGACAGCGAGCCACGCAGACAGCGAGCCACGCAGACAGCGAGCCACGCAGGCAGAGAGCCACGCAGGCAGACACGGTAACAGACCGCGACAGACCGCGACAGACCGCGACAGACCGAGACAGACCGCGACAGACCGAGACAGACCGCGACAGACCGCGACAGACCGCGACAGACCGAGACTGACCGCGACAGACCGCGACAGACCGCGACAGACCGCGACAGACCGCGACAGACCGCGACAGACCGCGACAGACCGCGACAGACCGCGACAGACCGCGACAGACCGCGACAGACCGCGACAGACCGCGACAGACCGCGACAGACCGAGACAGACCGAGACAGACCGAGACAGACCGAGACAGACCGAGACAGACCGAGACAGACCGAGAAACACCGACACAGACCGAGAAACACCGACACAGACCGAGAAACACCAAGACAGACCGAGACAGACCGACAGATCGGTAATAAGAGATTTCCTACCGAAAATTCGTTTTTCGTGACACGATTACAATACTTCCTCTCCTTTAGAAGCAAGTGTGAGAAAGTAAATTCCGTTACTATATAAGATGGTTATTAAATAATATAAAAACAGCTTTGCGTATTTGTTTAGTAATGTATCTAGTATTGCCAAAACTGGCTTTACGGTGGGAACATATTTTCATGGAATATAGATTTTTATTAATACAACACACGAGATCATAAGAAATCTTCATTTAATATATATGCGTTACCTGACAAGCTTTGCTAGATGACATTTAACAATTAAAATTAGGGTTACCATACGTCTTCTTTTCCCCGGACATGTCCTCTTTTTGATATAAGAAAACTGCCCGGGTGCTGTTTGCAAGAAAGGACAAAATGTACTTTTTTTTATTGGAATAGGTATTATTTTTTAAATGCAAACTAGATGTATTATGTGCGAAAAATATTGGGCTTTTTTCAACTTATTCGTGTTCCCGAAATGAATGTGTTATAACATTTTGTATAAATAAATGTTATTTTGTAAATAAATGACAATTAACATCAACATCGCCTAACAACCGCCAAAACCCATAGATCAACTGAAACACATGTATTAGAAATTTCTTTCTAAGAGTGGTAAAGTTATTACCAATCCAATTTTGGATATTATTGTGTTTTAATAGTTATAAACCTCATGAATCAAAATCAGTGGAGGTTTTCTCTGGTTCAGAGTAGAAGGGTATTCATTATGTAAAACTGCGGGCACGTCCGTCATACAATATGCAACACGCTTGACGTGTTATAGGGCGTTGCATAACCGAATAGGGAGAAATCAATTTTTGAGTTCAGTCCGTTGAGAAAAGACCCCGCGTATACCCTTATCATGACGATTGGCTCTGATCTAGAAGTACTACTTCACCGCCGTCGTCTACGAGAACTAATCGCGTCGTAATCTGGCGTATTTATTACGAAATTATGATAAACGCATCCTGTTTCCTCCCCACAGAGGGGTCGCAAAACCCATTTATCGTTGGAAGCACCGAAGAAGGGCGTATCCAGTATTCCGGTGGCGCGGGACCGCGCGGGAGGGAAAAATGCAGCGGAGGAAACGTTAGAGGGGGTGTGAGGGGAAAGTGAGAGAAAACCTGTTAGACGGAAAGATGTGATATGCTGATAATAAAGTACGAGCACAGAGGAGGATAACTGTATGTGAATAAGAAAAATGGGGAATTAAACGAAAAGAAATAAAAGTGATTGAAAAAGAAATCAGCCCACGGAGGAAGAGAATGAAAGGGGTATTGTGGGTGGGGAGGAGATGGTCGACGATGTTAGTAAGAAGTGGTGGGATATAAATGGAGAGTAGGAGAAAAATGGTGGAAGAAAATGGAAGAAAGGAAATACGGGGGAGAGTATTAAAGAAGATGGAACCGAGGGGTTAAGAAAGTTGGAAAAGGTAAGGTGAGAGTAAAGAAGGACGGAAACGAGAAACAGGTGAAATGAGCGAGCAGAAGGAAGTAGCGTAAAGAGAGAAGAGATTGTGAAGGTAAGAAGTTGGAAAATGGGGGAGGCAGAAGAAAAGAATAGATGAGGAGAAAAACGGAACGGAAGGACAGGAGAAAAGAGTGGTGTTAGGAGGAGGAAGAGGAGGGGGCGGGGCTAAAGGAGCGGGCAAGGGGAAGCTCGCGAGCGCCGGCGGGGCACGGCAGATGCCGGGAGGCGGCCGCCCCGGCACGCAACGCTCCATTTTCGCCTTGCAAGGCGAACTGTTTTTCTGCTGCGGCGGCCCCGCTGACAGCCCTGAAGGCCAAGCACATTTCCATTACATTTGGCGCTTTTCAATAAGCGGCCATTCCAACTTGCTGTCGTTCAGTTCCTCCTTCGCTTCATCCGAAAATTACCTTCAAAGCGCTCTCGTTAACATCCTAGTCGTCTGATAATTTAAAAACGCACCAGTTATTTTATCGGTTATTTTTACTTATAGGAAATCTCAAACACATATTAATATAAATAAAAGAGATAGTACGTATTTAATTGTTAATTGTATTATTTTACGAACAAAACGTGTTGCGTATTAAGTTAACTGAAAACATCTTCGTTTATTGTGAACATTAAACATATGTAATAAACGTGTCTCTCTAGTATATTATCATTGAGAAATATTAAAATTTCTTTAATAATAATAATATAATATATTTATTTTGGCCACAATTTGCGTCTTTGCCAGGTGGTAGCCAATTAATTACACTATACAAATGAAAATGAAGTGACATTAAATATAATGTATTACCTAGAACCGTGTATACCCCAGCATAGCAAGAAGGCCTCCATTTCACGCGTACACATGTGAAACTCAGACTCTGTGCACACACCCAAACACGCACGCACCACGCACAAGTACTTACACACACACACGCGCGCGCACACATATCCAGACACACACACGCACGCACACACACACACACACGCACACACATACACATACACACACATACGCATACATATTTATTCATATATATACATGATATATATACATGCACATACGCATATACACAAGCACATACACATGTACACGTGTGTATACGCACATACACACACATACATATATACACACATACATATGTACACCCCAAAAATATACTTTCAGCTAATTAATACCATCTAATTACATTCTATCGTATTCTATTGTATCTAATTCTAATCTTAAATTTTATTTCATTTGCTCTTTTATTTCATTTACTCGACAAATAACTTTTTTCACTACTGTTTCAATAATAATACTACAATGATTTATATTGTTTGGAGTAAAGTGTGGAGTGACCTACTATATTATTTACAAACTCATACATTTCTTCACCCAGGGAGTACATGACATTGACGTTGGTGGTGGAGATTGAGTAGCCCGTGATCCGGAGAGCTATACGTTAGCGTAGCTACTGATAGGGCCTCCCTTGCCGGACTGGTCAAACGGGAGTGGTCAGATGAAGTACTCCAGAAGAGGGCGGGGCGCAAGAAGATAACATCCGGTACAGTGTGCTGAAAAGCTAATGAGATGGTACAGCGCGCTGAAGAGATGAAATCTTAGCCTACATTTCTACCGAGGGATGAAGGATATGGGTATGATCTCGCCAACGGAACAAGAAGATTCCAAAAGAGATCTGGGCAGGAGGAGCTCAAAAGCTCGGTGAAAGCCATCCTCCTAGGGGAGTAAACCCTAAAAAAATCCTGATCCTCCTAGTAGGGGGTTGGGACGATGAACCAGCTCCTCGTCGTCCATGTAAATACTAAGAAATGCTAAAATGCCTAATCATAAGAAAACGGACGGTAACCGGAGACGAACTAGGCAAAGGAAATGGATAATGAATATTGGAACATGGAATACTCAAGGTCTGGGAAATAAGATAAGGAGGTAATTAAGGAACTTCAAGATTTGTTTCGATATCGCAAGTTTAAGTGAGACAAAGAAAAACCGCTCGTGTATAGAAGAGATTGGATCTTATGTTCATATTTGGAGCGGAGTACCAAAAGATCAGAGGGGAAGTAAAGGGATTTCCATTGTCATAAAAAATAAATTCAGAAACCATATTAAAAGTTGGGAAGCCATAGACGAGAGGCTTATTAAAGTAAATTTGCAAAGTTTTAGATACAAAATGAGTGTATGCACCGAATGAAAATGAAGACACTAGTATTTTAGGGGAATTTTACTCAAGAATAGACGGAGTAATCAGTGAATGTGGGCTAAATAAAGAACTTATCTTGTTGGGCGATTTTAATGCTAGAATGGAAAAGTCTTAGAGCCCAAAAGGCATTGAGTAAGACGGAGAAGAGGTGAAAAATTCAAATGGAAAAAGATTGATTCAACTATGTGAACAGCATGAACGTATAATTAGAAACGGCCACTTCCAGTATAAAGATAAGCATATGTTCTCTAGGGAAGATAAGGTAAGAGGAAGGAGATCAGTGATCGATTACGTAATCATTAGACATTATTTAACGGGTAAAGTAACAGATGTTATGGCATAAACAGATAGGGCCGCGGCTGCGGCTCAGCGGCGCGCCAGACTGGCTGGTGGCACACTGGCACCGGCCGACTGGGCGTCGGGCCCAGCAATGGAAGGTCCAGGGAGGCGCCGCTAGAATGCAGGGCGGCAGCGGCGGCCGGGCGCCCATTGAACCGGAACGGCGCGGGAAGCTTTCCCTCTGGCCAAGTTAGGCGGGAAAAAGTGAGACTCGCTCCGCAGGCTCAGGAGCTGTAAAGCCGCCGGCTCACTGGGCCGGAGTCAGAGACAGTCCGAGCTAGAGTGCGGCGAATAAGTTCAGTGAGCGACGGAGTGCCAAGGTGTTATTTGAAGTGCGGCGTTGGTAACGGTGATTCTCCTGGTGTCGTGATGTCGCTACTTCATCCCGAAAGGATTACACGTCCAATACCGGTCGTCTGTAGCGAAGGACCCCTGTAGTCGGCCGGAGCGCTCGCGACCATCAGGTGCGGCGGGGGATCATCCGTGGCTGTCCGCGAAATGAAGAGTCGGTTTTGATGCGCGGATCGCAGGTCGTCACACGTCGCCTAGGCCGCGTTTTGTGTTCTACAGCCGAATGGTCGGGCTGTACACCCTCACAGACAATTTCAGGGTGTTGATTCTATTATCCCAGTCCGGCATCCGGAATAAATTCCGATGCTGAGTGTGGGCTGGTAGGTTCGTGAGAAAAACAGTGATCGTCCGTTGAATGGCCGTTGTCGCCGTTAAACCAAGAACTGTGGTCTCTCTAAGAGCCGATCGATCCCTGTCGAGATTCTTTCTCTAATAATCCTCTGGCCTTTTAGCGCCCTCAGCTCACCCTATTCCCGTTCCCACCCCTTCGCAAGATGCGAGACCTCTCTCACGTTCGTAATGCATAGTTTTCCAATTGCTTGTTCAAAAGTTTCCAGAACATTCTATCACCCGAGCTCTGTGATTGGGTTAAGGGGACCGCATATTTTTGCAACCTTCCCTTCTTAACATGTAATTGGTTGTTTATTGTTCTCCCTCTAGTGCCTACGTGACTCGACACACGTCAGCGACCCTTCTACGAAGCTTCATATTATATTGCCCCTTAGGGATTAGCTAGGGAGGTGCCCCAGAGTCTCTTATTACGACTGTTCCGGGAGTCAATCACCTACTGCCAAACACAAAGATCGCAGGGGTTATTTTTGGGAGGCGGGCGACCGTCGGGGAATCCTTGGGAGGCGGCGCGCGCAGCTGCGCAAGGCGATTGTGCCAAAAGCTTGGAGTTATTTTAAAAGGGCGTGACGCAAGGGGCGCGCTGTGCGATGGGTCATTGTGACTCATTGCAAAATGAATGTTAAACCCGTCTCGTTAAAGGAAGAACAATTTTAGGAGCTCTAAATGCAGTTATCTCGGATAGAAATATAAGGAAGAAAACGAAAATTATAATATATAAATGTATGATTGAAAGTGTATGGAGCAGAAATTTGGCAGCTTCCAGAACAAGAAAAGAAAATTGAGTGCTTTGGAAGTGGATATCCTCAGAAGAGCTGCCACAATATCTAGAAGGGAAAGAATTAGGAATAAACAGGTTAAGGAAATAATGAATCTGCAACATATTATAGAGAAAATTGAAAAGAAACAACTAACTTGGTTTGGACATGTACAGCGAATGGACGAGAGAAGACTCCCCAGAAGATCCTTAGAATGGCAACCAAGTGAAAGGAGAAAACGAGGCAGACCAAGACCAGGATGGAACGACCAGATCAGAAAGATAATCGAGAAGTGGAAATTACCTCCTGATTCCTAGAAGAACAGGAAAGACTGGAGAAGGAGATTAGGCGCCGGAAGACTGAAGAAGCGGTTAAGAAAGCAGCCAGAAGATTAAGAAACTCATACGTTTATACTGCAATGAATACTGAAATAATTGTTACGAAAGTAATAATTAATACTACTAATATTATTTACCATGATTGGTAACAGGTTCTCTTTATAATTATTTAATCAAAGTTACCATTTTCACGCTGAAATGTTACCAACAATTTTCTGACCATAGTAGTCCAAATAATAAAGACTACTTTTTTTATCTCTGTATATATACACTATGTGATCGAAAGTATCCTGGAACGTTCAAAATGGTTTTATGATCCGGTCGTGTTATTCATGGAGGGGTATTGCACCCCTTGTTTTCTGTGACAATTTCACGGCACAGGTCTGTGGTTGAGCCAGCCCACTGTTAAAGAGCAATCGGGGATGGAGATTGCATCTTTCAACACGATCGAGCACCTGTTCATAATGCACGGCCTGTGGCGGAGTGGTTACACAACAATAACATCCCTGAATGGACTGGCCTGCTCAAAGTCCTGACATGAATCCCATCGAACACCTTTGGTTTTGAAACGCCGACTTCGTGACCGGCCTCAACTACCTGTATCAATACCTCTCCTCAGTGCAGCTCTCCGTGAAGAATAACCTGCCATTCCCCACGAAACCTTCCAGCGCCTGATAGAAAGTGTGCCTGCGAGAGTGGAAGCTGTCATCAAGGCGAAGAGTGGGCCAACACTACCCTATTGATTACCTATGGAGGGCGCAAGGAACTGGTAAGTCATTTTCAGCCACAAGTCCGGATACTTTTGATCACATAGAGTATCTTCACTTTTAGCTCACCTCTCATTCAAGAGCTTTTTGTATTAAGCACCGTTTTTATGAAAACAATTGAGATACTTTTCACTCATATTTTGAGCTAATATTGTTAACCTGCCGCAAACAAATAATATTCACGTTACGAATTTTGAAAAATTTATGTAGTGAACATTTATATTTCAAATTCTGAGACTCAAATATCCAGAATATGTGGTAGTGAGAAGAGGATGGAGAAAGGACGTGATTCGTTACGCAGCTAATTATTCTGTGAAAAGCAATTTTTTGTTGCACACTTACGTAACACTAGTTTTAGTTTTGATTGTTATTAAGGAAATGTTCCAATACGTTACATGAAAATGTGATTATTAGAAAATTGTTATAGGTTTACATTCTCGCCCTTACTTAATAAGAAAAGAAATTCTGCGTCGAAAAACGATAAATATTCGACAGAAAAACTCTTTTTCCATTTAGTATTTATAATCGCATCGACAACCGAAGCCTTTAGCGACTCAATATTTGTACATTGATTTAGCAAAAGTTAATAGCTTAGCGTTAATACAATATATGAAAACCTCCTATTGTCGGATCCTAGAAACAGTGAATAAATTTTGTTCCTTTATACATTACTTCCTCTAACACGTCGTGCAGTCAGAATGCATGTTTTGTTGGTTCTTCATACCGAAAAATCAATTGAAGGCAAAATGTCTATCCGATCATTCGACTGCCTGTTTATCCATTAGTCTGTAGTCAACGCTTGCGCCTAAATCCCTCAGACTATTTTCTCCAAAACTGATATTTTGTGTTGAATATAAATGGACGTGAGACCTAGTGAGTTTGAAACGCATATTTTGATTTTTGAGAATACTTTACATGAAGCCTCAGAAACATTTTCAAAATTTTCTCTCTTCCTTCTCCAAAGTTTTGAGTTAAACTTTCTCCACGGGTAGCGTCTCCTCGTTAAAACCCTTAATTTTTCGAAAATTGCAAAAGTTCATTTTTTGGCGATTTCCTGTAACATTATTATTGAAATTTTTCCTTCATGAAATCTGTTCTTTAAAGACACATCTTGAAAAAGTCATGTACAAGTTTTCAAAAATATGAATAAGAAGTTTGGTGGCATATCCATTACTGCCTAACACTATTAAACCTCCAATTCTTCAACTGACATGAAAATCCAATGATTGTAGTAAAGTATATTTTCATATCCTTATCTTTCATTGTACTGTTTTTCCTGATATTCTGTGTTTTGTGTGTTTGTGCTTTATTTTAAATAATGTTTTTTATATAACCAATGTCTCTTCTTCATGCAGCTCGTTACGTGTATTTTGCAAATGGACATTCCCGCTTGAGATATGGCATAATATTCCAGGGAAACTCATCATGTAATACTCAGACCTTATGACTGCAAAAGAAAATTATTCGAATAATGAAAAAATGCCATCCGCGTGATACCTGCAAGCCTCTCTTCATTGAGCTTGGAATTTTATCACTTCCTTGCCTATGTATTTACGAATCTTTAGTATTTGGCAAAAGTGACTTACTTAACGGTTGAAACATATTTTCATGCAATACTAATATTTATAATTATAACATAAGTCGTAAAAAATCACGTTCATCAAGTATCAGTATCAACAGCTCACTACCAGAAATCCACATACAATAAGTTACTTAACGCATTGCCAGATGATATAATGCAATTGAAGTCGGTTTACAAATTTAAGTTAAAAGTAAAATATTTTCTGCTGCATAACTGTTTCTATACAATTAGAGACTATAATGATTATCCAAAAGAAAATTATTGTGTATTATTACTTGACTATATACTGAATTAGTTTACGTTTGTATTGTATAATTTTTTTAAAGATTTAATATGTTTGTAACAAATAATGTACTTCAGCTTCCGGGTCAATAACCCCCATCTCGATCAGGTTTTTTTTCAGTTTCTCTGATCCATTGAGCAAATGCTGAGATGGCCTCTTGTTTTGTTTCTTGACGTAATTGTAGCTTCACTATGCGCCGTTCTGTTGAACTCTCCTTTTGCTTGTAATGGTAGGTAAGGGAGAGGTAAGGGAGAGGTACTATTTTGTTAGCAATGCAGAAAAATCATACTTGCAATCCGTTTATCGATGCAAATACGTTTCCTGTAACTCGGAAACGAAAATGTCTATTTTTTTTAAATACTGCCAATCTCGAGATTTTTTAGAATATAATTTTATTTATTTATTTGAAAATTTTACTTCTCTTTCTACTATTTATAGTTAAAGTAATGTTAAGGGTTTCTGGAACTCAAGAAAACGTGCGCAGGTGTTCTCCTGCGATGTTTTATATGTGTTTATTGCCACTGTTTATTTTTGGGTTTGGACGACTACTATATGTTATTTTGCTATTATCGAACTCGCTGACAATATCTTTGCTGGAAGCAATTTTATACCATGGAGTGCTTTTCAAGTTGCCGTGTTTGGTGATGCTGAATTTAAAAAAAAGTGGTAACATTTGTGAATGATGGACTTATACCCGATATGACTGAACGGTTTAATTTCTTATGTTTTATTATAACTGCTCGGTATTCCTGTTTTGTTTACTATAATTCTCTACAGTAGTAGTTTCGTGTCGTTTTGTGTATATTTCACCTAATAATTTTCTACTTGCTACGTTAGCAATGATTAATTTCTTATTTTTATTATAATTATTTGGTTCTCATGGTGGCTTGCAATCATTCTTTAAATTAGTTGGTTTCAGGGTTTTTGCCTATATTAAAGTGTGTCTTTTAAGCTACTATGTTTGCAATGGATGGATTTACTTCATTAATAAATTATTAATCAATTATGAATCTATGAATTAGTATGTCTATGTAAATAATTATCTGTTTTAGTTAGTTAAATTTTTAAATCAATTGCATTGTACCTCATGAATCCATTGTACATTAAAAATTAAATTAAAAAAAATAATTTAGCGGAAGCACATACAAAAAACTTTATACTATATAATATACGAGTATGTTGTGTGTTTCCACCTACATCATGCAATAACTTAATTTATAGTTGGATATCAGCTTGTTATAATTCATATTATAAAGAATTGGATGTAATGTATCAGTGCTCCCTCAGTTTTGAGTTTATTTTCAAATTATTGTCTGCTTAATTAAATGCTGGCTTGACCGGATGCACATGTTTTGAGTGGGTACAGCACGAGATCCTGATCGCCCAACAGAATCGCAGTAGAATTTCGTTTCACTTGGTATTGCACCTTGGCCTACAGTGGACGTGTGCGGGATGGACTCTCGAACTGTGACCCCTTCTGTGTGTAGTGTGCTGTGTGGAGTGATGTTGGAGTCTTGCCACAATGTTTTGGGAGGTTATAACCATTTGCGAATCTTTTACTAAAGTTAGTACAGTTTGTGATCATCATGTATATTACGGTATTATAATGTAATTTCCATATGTATTGTAATGTCAGCAAGCCCCGGGCTGGGCAAGCCGAATGTAATGTCAACGGGGGAGGGCGCCAGGTTCAGCTCCTGTAATATGGCTGGATGGAAGTGTTGGGAAGTCATGAATTAACACACTGAGTCATTTTATAATAAATTGAGGTTTATTCCTGGCACCATGAGCTGCCAGGGAAGTTACAGGTCGCAAAGGGCGACACAGGTTTCCTCTTATATCTATTCTGTGAGCTCATTACTCTGATCACTAATAAACTAATTCCCTTAAGGCTAACATAAAAGGCTTAATTTCTAATAACGCATGCAACATTCTATCCACCATCTACCATCTGAAAGGCCTGAGCGCGGCCACTATTAATCTCTCGCCCAAAAAATGTCCTGCGAGGCAGCTTCGCCTCATAACTTTCACCGCTGGCTGTGTTGGCTCCACGAGCTGGCCGTGCGGCGATCCTCGGATGCAGAGGCGGCGGGCGGTCCCAGGTCGCCGACCTTCCGCGGTGCGTCCCTCCTCAGCTGGCGGCGGGGGCGGCGGCGGAGTCGCCAGATTGTGCGGACTCAGCCGGTCGAGGGCCCACGGGCGCTGGCCGTAGCGTAGTATGGGCAATGAATGAGCCCGACGTGAAAGGCGGCAGAGGCAGACGGGCCTACGCGGAAGTAGCGCGGGATCCTGCGATCTCCCGCCCGAGTTTCCTCCGCGGCAAATCCACGGTGCCGTTTTAAGAATGTCTTTGCACTAATGCCGGCCTAATCAGAATAAAGTTCTCTCTGATCCTGTCTTTCCCTTAGTCGCGTTCTGATAGCAAGTTCCGCTCCACGAACATCTTTCCACTAGTCGCGTCCAAATAAAATAAACTTCTCTCTGGGAATGTCTTTCCCCTAGTCGCGCTCTGATCGTAAGTAAGTTCCGATCGTAAGTAAATTTCCTCTGTGGGAATGTCCTTCCCCTAATCGCGTTCCGATCATAAGTTCCACTCCGCGAACATCTTTCCCTAGTCGCGTTCTGCTCGTGATTAACTTTCCTCTGTGCATCTCGTGTTCAAGAAAGCTCTCTCCCCCCCTCCCAAAACGTTTCTAAATCTGTAAATTTACCCCTTCCCTCATAGTAAAACTTCCCATTGGCTGAGGGTAACTGCGTTTCAGCATTCTAATTTACCAATCAAGTTGCAGTTTTCGTGGAATTTTCCAGAGATCGCTCTCTTTCTATCTCCGGCTTCCCTCCTCTCTCCCTCTCTCTCTTCCTTTGTAAGTGGTCCCAGAAGCTTCTTGCAGCTGTCCGGACACGTGTTCACGCGGTAGCGTATTCTCATGGGCCATAAATGGTCGGCGGAGGCTAATCGGCAGCCTGTGACGGTTAATTTCTAAATAGCCCCTCTGGGGATCCGGGCGTCTTACCCGAGGCGCGTGGCGAACGGGTGCGGGGGTGGGTATTGTTCGATGGGGGGGTCGGCCGATGGCTAGAATGGTAGCGTTCATGAGGTGTCATAAACGCGTCCTTTTCCTAACAGACATCCGTGTCAATCCTTTGGGACTTCATGTTCCTTCCCCGGGCGCGCGGCAGAAAAAAGGGGTGCGGGGGCGTGCATTGTTCGTTGGGGGTTCGGCCGACGGCTCGGCCGGCTTTTACGACGGGTAATAAACGTGTCCGCCTCTGGCGGGGCCTGAGTGCGGTCGGGGCAAGCTCTACTGCGTGAGGGGCGTGGCCCGGCAGCCGTTAGGGGGGTCTTCGCGACAAAGGCATTGTCCCTTGACCTACTTTTGCCGCGATGGAAGCTATCTCTAGATGAGATTATTATGATATTATTGGCGACGCCACAATAGAATTATTCCAATGTGATTGGTGACGCCACAGTATATTATAGTGTTGTTTTTTCTGTTTTACCACAAACCCTGAGGATGGAAAAAACATTCCAAACTGTCGGCAAACTGAATGTTCTTGTAGTATTTCTGAAGACTTAGTTGAAGTATGTATTGTAATGTTATACGAGAATATTTTATTTGTTTTTCTCGAACACAGTGTGCGTGCTTCGTTTTGGAAAAACATTTTGTGTGGTTTTGTTCGAGAGCATTATTGCTGCTTCAGGCCACTAGTTTCTATTTATTTATTTCGATTTTCCCGCCACGAGATTTTCGAGGAACAGTTCATCTCTCGATCATAAGAATGGGAATGAGGGTAAGATGCAAAAGGAAAGATCGCATGCGAGTCATTGATTAGGGTACTTCTCCGGCATCGGCCTGGAATTAATTGAAGGCAATCACTGAAACGATCGATAAGACTAGGAGGCCTGTAGAATTTTCATTCAGGTAGTGATAAATTCTGAACCTGCTATTTAACTGGCGAGAATCCTACCACCGATCGAACTCGGAACTTACAACCTTCCGTGAAATGCAAGATAGTAGAAAAGTTCGGAGATAGGAACTGCATGTGGTCATTACCACAGAACCCTCAGAAAAGGAAGGATTGTCTGATTTTCATGCATTTTCCAGAAATGTATTACAAAGGTGAATGGACTCTAGAGCATAATTGACTTCCCATCATGAGTTTAATAATGCCAATTGCATTTTGCCTCAGCAAACTTAATCTACGTACTTCCAACGGGGTAAAGCAACGAAGCAATGCTAAAATCAAAACGACAGCAAAGAGAAGAGAAGATGATTAATTTGCATACAAGAGATAACAATTAGTACCAATACATTTATAACGTTTTTAACATTAAATAATCAGGAAGAGAAGTCACGTTTCCTTTTCATGACTTGTATTCGGAAGCAAAAACCTCATTCTTGCGCCGCTGATGCATTGCGTGTAATAAAGTAATGAAACAAATAACTTCGGGTGATATAATTTTTCCTCTAGTGGTCGCAGTGAAGGTATAATTTCTTGAAATTTGGCTCTTGGAGAAATCCGCCCTCTTCCTGCACAGGTAATGAAGAATTCTGGGACGACCTGCAGCTTATGTAAACCGAGAAAAATGTAAAAACATGGAAACGAAACTAAATCAAAGAAACAAGTCAGATAATTTTACTACTAATTTTCTAAGACACACGAAACTATCTATATACAACATCTTCACTGCGTCATCACGTGTACCTGCCAAACACCAAAGGGCAATGTGTCATTTATTACTTCTAGGCTCTCCGGGTGACACCGCGTCGTTCGTTGGCAGATAGGCCGACTAGAAGTAATGAACTCGAGCTGCGGAAACCTACGTGTACGTGTGTCATTTAACCATCAGGAGTGCAATTTCGTTATATAAGATTTTTCACCATATTTATTTGCAATAAGTTATCAACTTTAACCGTCCCTGATACATACTAGGCTGTATCGAAAGAAAGAAACTTCAATGGATTAGTGAAAAAATGATACTTTGCATTATACAAATATCCGAATCAAGAAAACTGTACTCACAATATGTTTAGGGATTGCCACAAACCTTATAACGCCTTGTTCTTCCCCTTTTGGGGCAACATTTTAGAAACTAAGGAATAAATATTATTTAGCGGAATGTTTCAA
>JAZDUA010000212.1:1742500-1927500 GCA_038098605.1 Gryllus longicercus
CCGTCTGTCTCTGACCGTCTGTCTCTGACCGTCTGTCTCTGACCGTCTGTCTCTGACCGTCTGTCTCTGACCGTCTGTCTCTGACCGTCTGTCTCTGTCTCTGTCTCTGTCCGTCTCTGTCCGTCTCCGTCTCTGTCCGTCTCCGTCTCTGTCCGTCTCCGTCTCTGTCCGTCTCCGTCTCTGTCCGTCTCCGTCTCTGTCCGTCTCCGTCTCTGTCCGTCTCCGTCTCTGTCCGTCTCCGTCTCTGTCCGTCTCCGTCTCTGTCCGTCTCCGTCTCTGTCCGTCTCCGTCTCTGTCCGTCTCCGTCTCTGTCCGTCTCCGTCTCTGTCCGTCTCCGTCTCTGTCCGTCTCCGTCTCTGTCCGTCTCCGTCTCTGTCCGTCTCCGTCTCTGTCCGTCTCCGTCTCTGTCCGTCTCCGTCTCTGTCCGTCTCCGTCTCTGTCCGTCTCCGTCTCTGTCCGTCTCCGTCTCTGTCCGTCTCCGTCTCTGTCCGTCTCCGTCTCTGTCCGTCTCCGTCTCTGTCCGTCTCCGTCTCTGTCCGTCTCCGTCTCTGTCCGTCTCCGTCTCTGTCCGTCTCCGTCTCTGTCCGTCTCCGTCTCTGTCCGTCTCCGTCTCTGTCCGTCTCCGTCTCTGTCCGTCTCCGTCTCTGTCCGTCTCCGTCTCTGTCCGTCTCCGTCTCTGTCCGTCTCCGTCTCTGTCCGTCTCCGTCTCTGTCCGTCTCCGTCTCTGTCCGTCTCCGTCTCTGTCCGTCTCCGTCTCTGTCCGTCTCCGTCTCTGTCCGTCTCCGTCTCTGTCCGTCTCCGTCTCTGTCCGTCTCCGTCTCTGTCCGTCTCCGTCTCTGTCCGTCTCCGTCTCTGTCCGTCTCCGTCTCTGTCCGTCTCCGTCTCTGTCCGTCTCCGTCTCTGTCCGTCTCCGTCTCTGTCCGTCTCCGTCTCTGTCCGTCTCCGTCTCTGTCCGTCTCCGTCTCTGTCCGTCTCCGTCTCTGTCCGTCTCCGTCTCTGTCCGTCTCCGTCTCTGTCCGTCTCCGTCTCTGTCCGTCTCCGTCTCTGTCCGTCTCCGTCTCTGTCCGTCTCCGTCTCTGTCCGTCTCCGTCTCTGTCCGTCTCCGTCTCTGTCCGTCTCCGTCTCTGTCCGTCTCCGTCTCTGTCCGTCTCCGTCTCCGTCTCTGTCCGTCTCCGTCTCCGTCTCTGTCCGTCTCCGTCTCTGTCCGTCTCCGTCTCTGTCCGTCTCCGTCTCTGTCCGTCTCCGTCTCTGTCCGTCTCCGTCTCTGTCCGTCTCTGTCTCTGTCCGTCTCTGTCTCTGTCCGTCTCTGTCTCTGTCCGTCTCTGTCTCTGTCCGTCTCTGTCTCTGTCCGTCTCTCTCTGTCCGTCTCTCTCTGTCCGTCTCTCTCTGTCCGTCTCTCTCTGTCCGTCTCTGACCGTTTCTGTCCGTCTCTGTCCGTCTCTGTCCGTCTCTGTCCGTCTCTGTCCGTCTCTGTCCGTCTCTGTCCGTCTCTGTCCGTCTCTGTCCGTCTCTGTCTGTCTCTGTATCTCTCTGTCTCGCCGTGCTTCTCTCTCTGCCTCGCCGTGCTTCTCTCTCTGTCTCTCCGTGCTTCTCTCTGCCTCTCCGTGCCTCTCTCTCTCTCTGCCTCTCCGTGCCTCTCTCTCTCTGCCCCTCCGTGCCTCTCTCTCTGCCTCTCCGTGCCTCTCTCTCTCTGCCTCTCCGTGCCTCTCTCTCTCTCTGCCTCTCCGTGCCTCTCTCTCTCTGCCTCTCCGTGCCTCTCTCTCTCTGCCTCTCCGTGCCTCTCTCTCTCTCTCTGCCTCTCCGTGCCTCTCTCTCTCTCTCTGCCTCTCCGTGCCTCTCTCTCTCTCTCTGCCTCTCCGTGCCTCTCTCTCTCTCTGCCTCTCCGTGCCTCTCTCTCTCTCTGCCTCTCCGTGCCTCTCTCTCTCTCTGCCTCTCCGTGCCTCTCTCTCTCTGCCTCTCCGTGCCTCTCTCTCTCTCTGCCTCTCCGTGCCTCTCTCTCTCTGCCTCTCCGTGCCTCTCTCTCTCTCTCTGCCTCTCCGTGCCTCTCTCTCTCTCTGCCTCTCCGTGCCTCTCTCTCTCTGTGTCTCTCCGTGCTTCTCTCTCTGTGTCTCTCCGTGCTTCTCTCTCTGTCTCTCCGTGCTTCTCTCTCTGTCTCTCCGTGCTTCTCTCTCTGTCTCTCCGTGCTTCTCTCTCTGTCTCTCCGTGCTTCTCTCTCTGTCTCTCCCTTTCGCTGCTTCTCTTTCGCTGCCTCCCTTTCTCTGCCTCTCTTTCTCTGCCTCTCTTTCTCTGACTCTTTCTCTGTCTCTCCGCGTCTCTCTCCGCGACTCTCTCCGCGACTCTCTCCGCGACTCTCTCCGCGACTCTCTCCGCGACTCTCTCCGCGACTCTCTCCGCGACTCTCTCCGCGACTCTCTCCGCGACTCTCTCCGCGACTCTCTCCGCGACTCTCTCCGCGACTCTCTCCGCGACTCTCTCCGCGACTCTCTCCGCGACTCTCTCCGCGACTCTCTCCGCGACTCTCTCCGCGAGTCTCTCCGCGACTCTCTCCGCGACTCTCTCCGCGACTCTCTCCGCGACTCTCTCCGCGACTCTCTCCGCGACTCTCTCCGCGACTCTCTCCGCGACTCTCTCCGCGACTCTCTCCGCGTCTCTCTCCGCGTCTCTCTCCGCGACTCTCTCCGCGACTCTCTCCGCGACTCTCTCCGCGACTCTCTCCGCGACTCTCTCCGCGACTCTCTCCGCGACTCTCTCCGCGACTCTCTCCGCGACTCTCTCCGCGACTCTCTCCGCGACTCTCTCCGCGACTCTCTCCGCGTCTCAGTCTCTCTGCTCTCTCAGTGTCTCTCAGTGTCTCTCAGCGTCTCTCAGCGTCTCTCAGCGTCTCTCAGCGTCTCTCAGCGTCTCTCAGTGTCTATGTCTCTCAGTGTCTCTCTCTCAGTGTCTGTCTCTCAGTGTCTCTCTGTCTCTCAGTGTCTCTCTGTCTCTCAGTGTCTCTCTGTCTCTCAGTGTCTCTCTGTCTCTCAGTGTCTCTCTGTCTCTCAGTGTCTCTCTGTCTCTCAGTGTCTCTCTGTCTCTCAGTGTCTCTCTGTCTCTCAGTGTCTCTCTGTCTCTCAGTGTCTCTCTGTCTCTCAGTGTCTCTCTGTCTCTCAGTGTCTCTCTGTCTCTCAGTGTCTGTCTCTCAGTAGCTCTCAGTATCTCTCAGTTTTTTCAGTGTCTTTCAGTCTCTCTCAGTGTCTCTCAGTGTCTCTCAATTCTCTCATTGTCTCTATGTGTGTCTCTTTCTCTGAGTTTCGGTTTGTTTCTCTCTCTCTCTCTCTCTCTCTCTCTCTGCGTCTCTGTCTTTCTCTGAATCTCCCGTAAGAAATTTTACAATCGCAGCGGCGGAATACGCAAAGAAGACGTCCTAATAATCGTATATGAATGTGCGACGGGTTGCATATAGAGCGCCGTGGCATAAAGCAACCAGATCAGGTCTCCTGAGTCAAATAAAATCATCATCAACGCGCGTCTATGTGCGCAGGCATTTGCACATTCCCATTGTACTATGCCTATATTCTTCTCGGAAGTGCACGCAATAAGTTGACTTTTATATATTAGACTTATTACAGAAAAATTATTTTAATATACAGTTGTCGTTTGCTTCTTATTTTTCCGGGAGCGGACTGCTGCCACAATACTGGTAGAAATTTCATAAATTGAAAGTTTGAAATACAGAAAATAGTTGAAATGGAAAGGTATTAATGAAGGGGCCTTAGATCATCTTTACCGGTGCGCGCCCGGGCAGTGAGCGGAGATCAAGCAGACGCGGGCACCATTGGACGCAACGAAATAAAGAGATGAAAACACTCTCTTCCAAAAGCCATATAGTGTTCTCTAATATCTAGTAACTTCCGAAACGGTCTGTTGCCACAAGGACGTTCAACGCAGCCGTACAGTGCTGTTGTACGTAACTGTTGAGAGCTGCTGTGATTAGGACATTAAACAAAAGGCCTCAAAATTGTCTGGTCTTCGCCGAAATATCGGTAAGATAGCGTACACGTTTTTGTGGTACGGAGCTGGGCACTGCGCCCGGGGACAAACACGGCGCAGGGGTGACACTGCTCCGTGTGACGTGGAGGTGAGTGGTCGTCCGTCGGTAAAATGTCGCAAGTCAAACAGCATGAAAACATCAAGTTCATGTGCTGACTGGCAAAGTGGGATTCAGAGACGCTACAGTCTCAGCAGAATGTTTACGATGGTAATACACTAAAGAAATAGTATCAATTTCATCAATGAAATAGTAGGAGGGCGTTGCAATTACGCAAGTGTTTAGGACTGGTTGCACGGTTTAAGAGATTGCTTATTCCGACTACAATGGCATACTTTTTATGTCCAATAAGTGATGTTTTGTGATTAAAAGATTGTTATAGGATACAGTAAGCCCCACCTCAGCATGACTTGGGAATGATCTTAAAAATCCGTGAGCAAGAAGACCTCGAGGAAAACTTCCATTTTAAATACTATTTCTTTGGTGTGAATGTGTTTACAATGAAAACAAACATTTTTGCTATGCCATTGAAATCTATTTCCTTACACTGAAGAGCCAAAAATCTGGTACAGCCAAGCGTATTGAAATAAAGAGATCTGAATCCAATCAAACTACGGCGCTCCAGTCGGCAACGACATATTAGACAACCAGAGTCTGGCACATTGTTAGATCGATTACTGCTGCTACAATGGCAGGTTAATACGATTTAAGTAAGTTTGAATGTGGTGTTATAGTCGGGTCAAGAGAGATGGAGCATAGCATCTCCGAGGTCGCGATTAAATTTGGATTTCCCCGTACGACCATTTCACGAGTGTACCGTGAATATCGGGAACCCGGTAAAACAAACATCCGACATCGCTGCGACCGCAAAAAGATGGTGCAAGAACGGGACTGACGAGACGCGACGACTCATGAGAATCATTACACGAGACAGAAGTGCAACAATTCCGCAAATTGCTGCATATTTCAATGCTGGGCTATTAGCAAGTATCAGTGTGCGAACCATTCATCACGACATTATCGATATGAAGTTTTGGAGCCGCAGGACCACTCGTGTACCCTTGATGACTGCCCAACACAAAGCTTTACGCCTGGGCCCATCAACACAAAACCTGGGCCCGTCAACAACGACATTTGACTGTTGATGACTGGAAACACGTTGCCTGGTTCGACGAGTCTCGTTTCACATAGTTACGAGCAGATGGTCGTGTACAAGTACGGCCACAACCTTATGAATCTATGGACCCTGCATGTCAAGAGGGGACTGTTGAAGCTGGCGGAGGCTCTGTGATGGTTTGGGGCGTATGCAGTTGGAGAGATATTAGACCCCTAATACGTCTAGATACGACTCTAAAAGGTGACACGTAAGTAAACATCCAGTCTGATCATCTGCACCCATTTATGTGACTTGTGCATCCCGACGGACTAGGGTAATTCCAGCAGGACATGCGACAGACCACACGTCCAGAATTGTTACACAGTGGCTCCAGGAACACTCTTCTGCATTGGAACACTTCCAGTGGCCACCAAAATCACAAGACGAACATTATTGAGCATATCTGGGATGCCTTGCAACGTGTTCAGAAGAGATCTCCACCCCATCGTATTTATGGACAGCCCTGCAGGATTCGTGGTGTGAATTACCTCCAGCACTGCATCAGACATTAGTAGAGTCCATGCCACGTCGTGTTGCGGTACTTCTGCGTGCTTGTGGGGACCCTACACGATAATAGACAGATGTACCAGTTTTTTGGCACTTCAGTGAATAAGAATGAAACTTATGTTGTAGAATAGGAGCTTGAAAATGAATAAATTTTCTTGAATAAATTGCTTTATAAATACACTGACGAATGCACTCAACTCTTCTGGAGGCGCTGGATTAGGTACCCCATCGTATTCTGCGGAGGGTAGCCTGTGTCCATCCGGGACATCCGACAAGAAGAGTTGCGACCTCACATTTTTATATTCTATTTATTAAAATTTAATTTCAATTTATAATATATTACTTTTACGTACTATGCCCGAGTTTTATACATTTATTGTAATATCTAAACTGAAGGAATGAATTAAATTAAGAAACTGCTCTTTCTCGCAAGATTCGACTAGAAAATCAATGTTAAAATCTCCACATACAACAATGGATTTAAAAAAGCGATTGGTGACTTCGTTTAGTGTTATCTCCAGACTTTTTAAGAACATAATATGTTTTGTTAAAAACGAAGTGTCAGTTATCACCAAGATTACAATAATACTAACAGGAGAATACAATATTAAAGAATTGAGAGTAAGATAATAATAAAATATTTATAGGCAAACAATGAGAAGGAAAAGGTAAACAATAATTAAACTGGAAAAGAAAACATGAAATTATGAAGAAGAAACGACGAGGAAATGAGTAAAGGATGAAGAAGAGGAAAGAGTAAAAAGGACGAAAAGAGGGCGAGGAAATGAAGCAGAAAAAGAAGCAGAAAAAGAAACAGAAAAAGAAGCTGAAAAAGAAAAAGAGGAAGAAAAAGAAAAGGAGGAAGGAAAAGAAAGGGTAGAAGTAGAGAAGTATTGGAGGAAGAATGATTTGAAACTGCCAAGAGATCCGTTAAACGGGTTTTACCTTTCCAACGAGTTTCGACGAGGAATGAACAGGAGTGGCGGTAGTGTCGTTGGCGGTTGTGAAGCAACGGTGAGAGCGAGGGCACGGGCAGGGCTGTAGTGGCAAAGGGACGAGGTATGGTCGTCGAGGAAGGCGGGGGGGGGGACGCCAACGCGAATGGCTCGGCGCGAGAAGCGATAAATCGCACGTTTTGTGCGCGCTATCTGCAATGCAAATGGCACAATGTTTATTATAATTTGGCAATAAATTGAACATCATTGAATGCGTAGGTAACTTCATCCACCCAAACGAGAAAGGAAGTGAACTCGGGGAAAACCAATCAGAAATTTAAAAAAACTGCAGTAATACAGAACTCGTTGATGCTGCCACCTCTGGCTTTTTGTCCCCCCATATAATGGACTGCTTTAGGCCCGCTTCCTCCATGCCTTATCTCATGTGTGTCGAAGTTGTACTCTAAGTAGTCAGAATTTCCATGTAAGTGTATTTTTTCATTAACGAGATATTTTCAAGGAACAAACTTTACTTAAGAAATGGATACGCGTAATAGTTATTTATGTAACAAGTCTTCTAAATTAGTATTTAAGGACGACGCCGGAAGATTAACTGCAGTGAGAGCTGAGCAGAGTTCTTAAACATTAATGGAAGACGTGTTACATACAATGTGTTTTTGTTATTTCTAGTTATTCTAATTATTCAAAAATAAAAATTTGCACATTAATATGTTACGAATTGTAATCACTTTCGATGTTTTGCGTAGTGTAGTAGTTCGGTAGTTGGTACAGTGTGTTGGTGCAGTTTTTAAATAATCTCAGTACGTAGTAGGGCAAAAAGGACATGAGACAAAACGGGGAAAGGACGAAGAGGACCAGGGAACAAATTGGAACAATGGGAACAAAATGAAAAAATCGGAAAAGGGGGACAAATTTTACACTGGCGAAACTGGGACAAGGGGACAAATTTTACACTGGAGAAACTGGGACAAGTGTACCAAATGGGACAAGTGTACCAAATGGGACAAGTGTACCAAATGGGACAAGTGTACCAAATGGGACAAGTGTACCAAATGGGACAAGCGTACCAAATGGGACAAGCGTACCAAATGGGACAAGCGTACCAAATGGGACAAGCGTACCAAATGGGACAAGCGTACCAAATGGGACAAGCGTACCAAATGGGACAAGTGTACCAAATGGGACAAGTGTACCAAATGGGACAAGTGTACCAAATGGGACAAGCGTACCAAATGGGACAAGCGTACCAAATGGGACAAGCGTACCAAATGGGACAAGCGTACCAAATGGGACAAGCGTACCAAATGGGACAAGTGTACCAAATGGGACAAGTGTACCAAATGGGACAAGTGTACCAAATGGGACAGTGTACCAAATGGGACAAGTGTACCAAATGGGACAAGTGTACCAAATGGGACAAGTGTACAAAATGGGACAAGTGTACAAAATGGGACAAGTGTACAAAATGGGACAAGTGTACAAAATGGGACAAGTGTACAAAATCGGACAAGTGTACAAAATGGGACAAGTGTACAAAATGGGACAGATGTACAAAATGGGACAGATGTACAAAATGGGACAGGTGTACAAAATGGGACAGATGTACAAAACGGGACAGATGTACAAAACGGGACAGGTGTACAAAACGGGACAGATGTACAAAACGGGACAGATGTACAAAACGGGACAGGTGTACAAAACGGGACAGGTGTACAAAACGGGACAGGTGTACAAAACGGGACAGGTGTACAAAACGGGACAGGTGTACAAAATGGGACAGGTGTGCAAAATGGGACAGGTGTGCAAAATGGGACAGGTGTGCAAAATGGGACAGGTGTACAAAATGGGACAGGTGTACAAAATGGGACAGGTGTACAAAATGGGACAGGTGTACAAAATGGGACAGATGTACAAAATGGGACAGGTGTACAAAATGGGACAGGTGTACAAAATGGGACTGGTGTACAAAATGGGACAGGTGTACAAAATGGGACAGGTGTACAAAATGGGACAGGTGTACAAATCGGACAAAGATCAGCGCAGCAAAAATGCAATTTTAACTTCAAATAACATTTTGCTAATTAGCGGTGTCGGTTATGCAAATATTAACGACGCAATGGACCATCAGGAATTATTCAATCAAGTTGCAGCATGCAGCAGGAACGTCTACTAAATCGTAGTATAATATGTCTTTATTATAGTCAGTTTCGAACACTTACTGCCATTCTCGGAGTGAACAAATGATATTGATGGATAGAGCATTGATGGATAGACGAAGTAATGGTGAGATCAGACAGAAGAAACAGATCAAGAAAAGTTGCCGCTAACTCGCTTAATCCATTCAGATCAATCGATTGAACCCTAGATAATAGACGAGCAGTCTGACCACTACGCCATGTGTTTACTGCACCGGTCACAATATCAACTGCGATAGCAACAACAACGTCAATAAGTGCAAACAGGAAAATCCGTGCAGCAACAGCAATAGCACAACATCCGCCAGAACGCTCAATTTGCAAATAGCCAGAGCAGCATAATATTTCAACGACGCGTATGGAGGCCAACCCAATGAAACTACTGAAACTCCGACTCTTCCAAAAGTTAGGACTCAAAACAATCCAGAAACGACTGAAACGAAGATATAATGTTCACTTCAACAGTAATATTCATGTTTTTTACCATTTGTATGGTATGATTCTACAAGACGTTCCTGCATCATGTACTGTAATGTGACTTCCTTGTCTTTGAGCCGCAACACGATCAGATTCTTCGTCCGGTATTTCCAGGTCCATAGAGAAAATGCTAAGATGGCTGTTTATTTTTCTTCTACATATTTATGTAGGTTCACTATCTGCACATGCAGTCTTGAGTTCTTTGGTGTGTGTGCTGAGGATTCAGTTACTTGTACATTACCAAAAATACCGTATTTTCTCAATTATAGGCCCCTGTATTATTATAATACAAAAATCGTAATCCATTTTCTCACGGTACAGCATTGATTCCTTCAAACGGGGCAGGTCAAGGGGTAGGAGCCAAAATCCGTAAGTGTAGTGCGTCTTTATATCTCTGGAGGTGGAAGTGTTTCTCCTCCATTGTGAAGGAGGTGGAAGTGTTCCTCCTCCAACGTGAGATCCGATGCCGACCTACAGGTCGGCTTCTCCTGTGGCATTTTTCCACGTATCGCTACAAGTGGGATACCGCTCCAACCACAACAAGCTCTAAGTCCACGACTGGTCTCTCGACGAGTGTGTTAATATAGCGAATGTAAGTCTCTTGGTCTAAGAAGAGAGGAGGGGACAAAGACGACAAAAAAAGATCGCGTGGTGCCGTGCTCCTTATGTTAGGGTACTGCTTCGGCAATTGACGAGAAATGATACGAGAATTCCGAAAAACCATCGATCACAGCAGCAATCCGCTTGATTTACCCAGACGGTGGCAGAAATCGACCCAGCTATTTAGCTAGTGCCGAAAATTTGCGACCGTCAGCTCTTGAATCCTATGACCTTCCGGTTAATGACACAGATGAAGCAACGCTGTCTCTTAGCTATACCATCTGGTAAACGATAAACAAACTAACAAACAAAATATGAAAAAACACGTTACTCTTTTGGACATAACGGTACTCCCTCACATGATGTTGTCTTATACATTGTGTAAACCTCATTCTGTCCTTTTCATTAACACTCTAACATCTTAACTCAGATTAAATTAAGCCACATTCACTGTAAGTTAATTACACACAACACCCTTAAGTAGAATTCATAAAAACTCTATTGACGTTGTAAGTACATTATTTAAACGCATTGTACACTTCTTGATAAAAAGATCCTTAAATGCAATTAAATAAAAATTCATCACAAATAATTGTTTATATGAATAAATAACCCAGACAAATAGTATCCTCTTAATATTGTAAAAGAGCTGTAGAAAGTGTTTAGGAGCTCAATAAAATATGCATTATTACTACTTTTCCGGTAGGAGAAGCCGTGTAGCAAGTCCGCCTACATACATGGATCAGAGCGGGATTCAGTAAATTGTTTCCTTTTGAGGTGAATGAAAGGCAATATACATTATATTAATTGAAGTTTAATCTTGCTGTGTGCACGTGAATCAAGTGAATTAGTAGTAAGCCGGAGAACCAACAAAAGTTTATACAGTTCATGATTTTTCGTGTTTCTTGAAGTTTAAATTCACTCTACTTACAGTTGGTCGTGCTGCGATCATCAACCCGAATCAGAGTGTTGAGTGTGTGAGTGTGTGTGGGCACCGTCAGAGCTAGAGTTGGCTCCAGGCGATTCCGCTAGCGGCCTTGATGTCACAACGGGCATGATCTCGGTAAGAGACTGGAGCTGCCGGGTTGTGTTGTGTCACGTCGATTCGGCCAGATGATGACTGATGCCCGCTAGCGGCCCGCTGGCCGCGCTGGTTGATTGATGGTGCAATGGTAGGCGAAATAGGAGCAGCCGACTCGTTAGTGGGCTGTCTAGTGGAGCGAGTATTGATACACTCGTCCGTTGGTGTTGACAGATGAGGGCAACAGCCGTTTACTTCTTAGTAGAGAACAGTTGTAGGCTGATGGCCAAGTTCGTAAATGAATTGCATTTTACGTCCGTCGTTATCTTTGCGAGCAGTAGCAGTGAACATTAGTAGTGCTAGTTGGAGTGTTGACTAGTTAGTAATTTTTGACGTCCTTAGTTAAATAGTTCTTGAATAGTCGTTTGAGTTGTTTTCATTGTAGTCTGACAGTTGTACTTGTCCGAGAAGTTTGACAGATGATGTCCGAGAAGATCTGACAGTAGTGCTTGTCTGACAGTTGGGTGTGTTGTGGGAGTGAAGTTGCCGTATTTATATAGCGAATCTTTTCGAACCTATGGATGGGACGGTCACGTGACACTAGCAGCTAGCGTACAGAATGCAGGTGCCCGCGAAAGTTGCTCGCTATTTGTTGACCCGGGGATAGGAGGGTCACGTGACATTTTTAATATTTGAGTTTGGTTCTCACGGAACCACGGCGTGGCACGCCGGTTGAGAGAAGGCGGGAGCAGCCGCGCGGTCGCATTCACAAGCAGAAGTGTTTGACGGCGAGATGCTTTCAGTAATGTATTGGTGGAGAGAGGCACGTTTCAGAAATGTTTGTAAACATGTGGCCGGTATCGGCGATGGGGGCGTGCAAGGGCCGACGGTCGCTACGTGCCGCCCGCGCCTCGGGGAGAAAGGGCGCTGCTCTTGCTAATGACTCCTCTCCGGACGCCGGCTGGCGGTGCTAGTTGGCTAGAGAGCCCTTTAATTGTTTTATT
The DNA here is from genome assembly GCA_038098605.1 of Gryllus longicercus. NCBI lineage: Eukaryota > Metazoa > Arthropoda > Insecta > Orthoptera > Gryllidae > Gryllus > Gryllus longicercus. The sequence continues at coordinate 1,754,444 of JAZDUA010000212.1, forward strand.
ACCTACTTGTAATGCTTTCGATGCGCAGATGCGCTCTGGACACCGTGGGAGAAGTTCCTGACGGCGGCGGCGAAGAAATGTATGAAAGCTTGTGGTAGGGCGGGCTAAAGGCACTTAGGGGCTGCGTCCAGGTAGCGATCGTGCGATTGAGCATTTCCCCCCATAAGTTACACATTGATCAGAAAAATCTGTCAAGTTCGATTCCAGTAGGCGCCATAAATTCACCCTTCGGTAATTACAAGTACATTTCTGGCATCTTATCGGTATCGAACCCGCGACCAGCCAATAATTGGTTCGGTCGAACCAGAAGGCATGTATTTATACTCGTCCTTACATATTTTGACTTTTGGAAGGCACTAACAAATATTTTTGCGAAATTTGTTTTAAAATATTTGATTAGATATATAAATATTACTTAATATTTCACTGCACTATTTCTGTGTGTGGGAATTCTAGATAATTTTATTTTTTTAAATACCTGTAATGATGAATCAGTTTTTCTAGCTCAAAACAGTTTTTACGATACGTTATTTGATTAGAAAGACTATAAGCCTTGACTCTCTGAAACTCCCTTAACTGAAACAAACTCTTTCTTCACTACTAGCTATACAGACTAAAATGCAGCACATTGATCTATATTCTTCTTTCTCATGCTTAACCGGAACATCCTTACAAAAACATCTGTTACATGCAATTTAGTTATTAGAGACCATGATTAATGGGATCGGTACATGGATACACGTATATTTATGATTCGTGCTCTTGTCCTCATTTTGTCTTCCTGCGAAACATAATCCCTGACACTACCATGTCATTTACAGCAGGCGTCAAAACCGGATCGAAGGCCCGAGTGGCGAAGAGCGGCAGCTTAATCGCCCCGCAGGTAAGGAGCGACAGCTGTACCGGCAGGCGACGCTTCCGGCTTCGCGAGCTCTCGGGCGCCCACTTTCGGCAGACGTCGGCCCCTCCCCGGCCTCTCCGGCCGCCCGGCGAAGGTCACCCCCGCGCCGCCCCCGCCCCGCCCCCGCCCCGCCCCCGCCCCGCCCCCGCCCCGCCCCCGCCCCGCCCCCGCCGGGCCGTTACCCCCCCCCCTCCCCTCACGCCAGAATTCCCAGATCCAACACGCGAAACACTCACTTGGCCCTGAAACTTGGCGATCGTCTTTTGTATCGCGAGGAGGGTGGCGATGGGGTTGCCAAGACGATGCCGACACGGGGCTGACAAAGGAGAGCTGACGGGTTGTGCGGCGGCGAGGAGGAACCGTGCACTACAAACGGGGGAGGAAGGGGAGTTTCGGAAGAGTACGTAAGAAACGGTACGGTTTACAAAGGGTACGGAAGAAGGATAGAAAGAGAGACAAGAATTAAGAGGAAGAAGAAGAATGATCTGAGCGAGTTGGGGGGAAAGAAACGGATATAAATTGCGAAGGAGTGCAGAATACAAGAATAATAACATGCTGGACCCGTGTGAACATTCCGCATTTGTAAATCAACGATGTAAAACTGTGCCCGCACAAGCTAGTACTTTCCCGCCTGGGAAGCCCAGTACTAGAACAAGTATCTTCTCTTTTACGACTCCCCGAGTGCGCTCTTATTTGCTTTCAAACACAGAAACGAGTGAACACGCGCAAGTTGGAGAAAGAAAACTACCCACAGAACGCACTGAAAATATCACAAAGAATCGTTGCTACGAAGTTAGGTTTGCGCCACACTTTTAAAGAGATCTAATAAACAAGATTTGAATTTTATTTATATACTTTACTACTTATTACGTTATTTCATGTTTTTTTTAATTCAGGCTTGTATAAGCATTTCTGTCGAAGAGCAGGGATGTATACGAATAGCCAATTCTTTACTTTTTGTCGCTTGGTGTTGTTTTGTTAATCATTCTGTAATTTGATATATATAGCACTATTCAATTCAATAATATTAACAGACTTGTGAATACAAATAGTTAATAAACTATCCGCTGAGAAAGAACTTCCGGTGTGCGAGCTTGTTTTACTTTGTATATTTTTTTCAACCAGTACAAAGTTGTAATGATTAATAACAATAATGTGCAAAAAATTAGCAAGACTCTCTTACGGATGGACAGTGTGTGTAAGTAAGGGGTGAGGATAGGACAAGGAAGAGAGAAAAATCGCGCGCAGTCCGTGGCCTGATTGTTTGGGTACTGCTCCGGCATTCGCTTGGTGTTGATCGTAGAAACCTCGCAATCAACGATCAGAGAAGCCGTCCGCTAGAATTTTCCTCCACAGCTGAGTTCGACCTAGCTATGTAGCTAGTTGCCATCATCGGGACTCGAACCTTAGGACCTCGTGGTCAAAGGCACTGCAGTGACATCAATTAATTCTCTAGGCCTCCTAAGCCGGTTCGAAGTGAAAGAAACGGAGGAAGCAGAAAAATGGATGGCTCTGGGAGACGGGAACAGTGACCGGCGAGATGTTGAGCCGGGAGAGGGGTGGAGGGGAGAAGGGTACGGGTGAGGGTTAGGAGATCGACCGTGATCCTACCGGCGGCAGCCAATACTGGCGACTTTTTAATAGTGGCGCGTCGATCTCGCCGCCGTCTTACGGCGAAACTTTTTTAATCAATGGCCGCTCTCAGACGCGGCGAGGACTTCACGAAGATGACAGCTACCGCTGGCTTTCGCGAACACTGGGGATCGGTGGCGAGTGGTTTGGAGAAGCTAAGAACTGCGTATCATCGCATGAGAGGCACTTTAGGCACGAATGGGCTCCCGCCACGATCTCTGCTCCGCAAATGACTGAGTGCCAACATAATCGTCCCTAATAAGCTATTTTGCATTACTATTTATTCACCTCCAACCTTGATTCTTTGACTTAAAACACACATACGAGTTCACAGCAGGAACATTGTGTTGAAATAAAATAGGTTGTCGTCTTTCGTATTAAAAGTATTCACATGGGGAAAACCCCCAAAATTTACACTACATTCCAACTGACGAAAGGTTGGCATACTTTGTGCGACTTAACTGCAACAGATTCAAGGGTACACAAGAACAATTCTCTCATTAATTGGATATTAATTGGAAATGTGCATATTAACGGCATGAGATATATTTAATAATATACATTTGTTTAATTTTTGAAAAAACAAAAGAATACACCAAAATTAACTTCATGTCATTTTAAACAGTGCAACTAGCACTACACGTTGGCTAAGTCTGAAGAAAAAATTTGCAGCCGTTTGTGACAAAATGCGTTAGAGATTTTGAGCGTTTCTGAAAATACGGAATATTGAGCTCATTTTAACAGAAATCTGTCGAGTATTCGAGAAACTTTACGTCACATTATTAAAGAACATGTACTCATAAAAACAATAATGTGAACAAATTGCCGTTAAAGGAAATATTAATAGTGTGAGAAACTATATATAACTATATATATAACTATATATATATATATATATATATATATATATATATATATATATATATATTGAAACGCGGAGCGTTTCTCCAACTAATCAGAGACACAGAGTATCAGTATAATTACGACCAGTTTTGAACCGCGCGGTATTAGCGGCAGTAGCGGCGACCGGCGGACGGGGACTAGAGAACGAATCCCCCGCCGTGGGCCGACGAGAGCGGGCGAGACATCGGCCGTTGGGGGCAGTTGGCCGTTGGCAGTGAGGAGTGTGAGACTGTGCGTGAAAGAGGTTGGCACTAAATCGGTGCTCGCGACAAAGAGGATTGAATTAAGTGAACTGATGATAGAAATACGGGCAGGAAACAGGTGAACGTAATATTGGTAGATGTCGGACTGTATAAACTAAAGATCGTGTTCGTGATATCGGAAACAGTGAAAACAGAAGTAAAACTGTAAATCGCGGAGCTGATGCCTGCACGAGTGGCGGCCACGTGCTCCATAGTGGTAATTAGGGGAGTAGAAGGGCAATGACGAATGGTGTTGCGATATAACAAGAGATATACTGCAAGGGCAAGACGAACGTAATCTAGAGGCCGTCAATGCTCCAGCGGAACAACACGCACGACAATCAGCGTCAAAGCAGATGGATTCGTGCCGCCGCCGCGGGCCGACAACGCAGGAGCCCGTCTGACCAACCGTCCGGAGCGCCGAGCTGCATCGAAGGTCACCGACCGCCGCGGCCGTTGGCAATCGTCAGTGAACAAACGAGGTATTCACGGGGCCCGAGGTATGGTGAAATCTATTTATAAACTGAGTTTTGGTACCAAAACGGGGAGTAATTGTAGGTATGATAATGTACAGAATGTGTGATTTTAAGAATAAATTGTGTTTTTGTTCAGACGAAATTCTAACTCTGATTTGCCAATGTATTGCCGAATCCTCAAGAGCTCATTTTAACAGAAATCTGTCGAGTATTCGAGAAACTTTACGTCACATTATTAAAGAACATGTACTCATAAAAACAATAATGTGAACAAATTGCCGCTAATGTAAATATTAATAGTGTGAGAAACTATATATAACTATATATGTGGGATTCGAAACTTGAATCACGTAGTATCGGGCTACAGTGGCGCGCGTCGCGAGAGAAAGGGGAAGGAGTGGGCGAGTGTGGGGAGAGAGAGTGAGTGAGTTTTGGGGAAGTTGTTGGATTCAAGTCGTTCACTGTATTTCAATGTATTTTTCAATTTATTTAATATAGTATTGTTCGTTTCGTTTAATTCGTGTCTTATTCCGTTCGTCCTAAACCCAAGATTCTACATTTGGGGGCTCAGCCGGGATATACGGGCGAATCCCGGAAAAAGTTCGGCGCGAATCGATGGAACATTGCAGAAGGAAAAGAGGTTAGTCGGGCGGAATTGTTGTGGGGATACGCGGAACGAAGCCAGTTGTACGGAACGAGTAGAAGACGACTACGAGTTCAGTTAAGTTCGTTCGTGTTTCGACGCAGATTCCACCGCAAGTCGAGAAAAGATGGCAGATGATGAAAAAAAGATTAACATGAAAGACGACTTGGACGACAAGAAAGTGAAGGGAGAGATAGACGAACAGAATGACAAGGAGACAAAAATTCAAGAGACGCCAAAACAAATATGGCAAACAGTCATGAAAGGAGGATCTGTAATCAACATCAAAGAAATCGAAACATTTACAGTTGCCAAGTTGCAAGAAGAATTGGAAAAATTGAAGTTACCGACTGATGGTAAGAAGTTGATTCTAATTGAACGATTGAAGACAGCAGCAATATTTTTGGGGAAAACTAATGACCCTGAGAAGAAGGACATTATGAACAAAGACGAAGACGATATCAAAACAAAGAACGAAAGTAACACGGAAAAAGAAAATGATATGGACTCTGACGAATATTACGCACATTTTTTCAGTGACAATATAGGGAATAAAAGGAAAAAGGTATCGAAAACAGAAAAGAAAGTACTCGATAAGAAAAGTTCCAGACCAACGTCAAGTGAAAGTGAGTCAGAAGAAGAAATAGGTTATGATTCACGCAATTCCAAGAAATTGAGTTTGAATATGAAAAAAGGTAAGCTAAATTTTGACACGTCCGATTATTCAGAAAGTGATGACAGTTCTGATCAAGAGATGCTTAAACAACCCACAAAAACAAAACGGCGTGATCATAGATGGCGCGACATGCGCGAGACACGTTACGAACATGACAGGCGTGAATGCAACGAGCGTGAACACGACAGACGTGAACGCAATGAACATGAACGTGACAGGCGTGAACGTGATCGGCGTGAACGTAGTAGACGAGAAGGCAATAGAGCCAAACATGAATTTACAATTCGTGATGTTGAAAATAGTTTGACAGAGTATTCAGGCGATGATAAAATACAAGTCGAACAATGGCTCAATGAATTTGAAGATATAAGTAATTTGTTAGAATGGCATGATTTGCAAAAGATTATTTATGCAAAACGAATGCTTAAAGGCTCTGCGAAGAAATTTATGTTGACCAAAAAAATATCAACATGGAAAAATTCAAGAAAGACCTGACGAAAGAGTTTACCACCAAACTCAGCAGTGCTACAGTACACAGCCAATTACGGAAACGTAAACGATTATCTGACGAGACGGCGAAGCAGTACATATACTCGATGATTGAAATAGCCAACCAAGGAACAGTAGATGAAGAAGCACTCGTCGAGTATATCATCGATGGAATTCAAGATTACGAGAGCAACAAAGCCATTTTGTATAGTGCAAGAAATATTCAAGAACTGAAGAAATGTTTTGAGGCATACGAGAGGATGAAGGAAAAATCAAAAGGACGACAGACAACTACACAGAAGGAAGAAAGCAAACATCGAAATAAGGAAAACAAAAATCAAACTAGTTCAACAAAAGAGGATCATGGCAACAAAAATTCAGATGGGAAGCGGCCAGGTCAGAAACGGTGTTTCAGTTGTGGATCGAAGGAGCATGAAAGAGTCAACTGCACGAACAAAGATAAAGGACCCAAATGTTTTAAGTGCAATATGTTTGGTCACATTGCGCCAAATTGCACTAAGGAGAGGCAGAGTGTGGGATGTATAAGTTCAAACGACGAGGGTCTTATATCAATGAAGGTGAGAGGAAGAAACTACCGGGCGTTACTAGATACAGGCAGTGATGTCAATTTAGTACCAACTGATATCTACGAGAAGATAGGCCGTCCAGAAATGAGTCCAACGACGCGATGCTTCACCGGATTGGGGAACAAGACAACAAATCCTGTTGGGAGAGTCAAGCTGGACATCGAAATCGACAACCAGGTATACAGCACGCCATTTTATGTAGTTCCAAAAGACTCGATGAAATATAACTTTATCCTTGGACAAGAGTGGATTAAAGACATGGAGATCACCATTAGTCAGGGCAAAATCTCAGTGAGGCAAGTTCCAGCTAGATGTGAACAAGGACAAGACAACGATGGACTACTGTTAAATGCAACGTACACCGAATTCCATGAAGACTTGAAAGTGCTTCAATGTATTGCTGTAGACGAAATTGATGTTCCTGCGCCCTACGAAGCGAAGGTTCGCCAATTACTTGAAGATTACTCACCCCAGAAACAAGTGAAGACTAACATCGAGACGAAGATAAAACTGAAGGACGACGACCCAGTGTGTTTACAACCACGCCGATTAGCTCCGAAGGAGAAGAAGATACTAAGTGATCAGATCAAGGAGTGGCTTGAAAAGGACATTATCCGACCTAGTGATAGTGAGTATGCCAGCCCAGTAGTGATAGTACCAAAGAGAGACGGTTCACATAGAGTTTGTATCGATTTCAGACAATTACATAAAAAGATTGTAAGGGATCGTTTCCCGATGCCATTAGTCGACGATAAAATTGATGCTCTTGTAAATTTTAGTGTGTTCTCCGTAGTTGATTTGAAGAATGGGTTTTTTCACGTCCCTGTAGAAAAAAATAGTCAAAAATATACTTCCTTTGTTACACCGGACAATCAGTATGAATTTGTAAAGACACCTTTTGGTCTGTGTAATAGCCCTACCAGTTTCTTGAGATTCGTCGACAATGTTTTTAAAGATTTAGTCAGGAAGTCAATTGCGATTACTTATATGGATGATATAATTATACCGGGTAAGGATTACGATGACGCTTTTGACAACTTAGTCCAAGTTTTGAAAGTAGCAGCAGAAAATGGGTTAGAATTGAATCGTAAAAAATGTAAATTTCTTCAAACTAAAATTGAATTTTTAGGTTATGTTGTCGAAAGTGGCAGTGTAACCCCTTCACCCACTAAGATCAAAGCTGTACAACATTTCCCCGAGCCTAAGACTGTCAAGCAAGTTCAAAGTTTCCTTGGCCTCACAGGTTATTTTAGAAGATTTGTGAAAGACTATGCCAAAATGGCATACCCATTGTACGAGGTCAGGGATGGGCAACATTTCTTCTTTGGGAACACTCAGAAATTGTCTTTTTCAAAACTTAAAGAAGCTTTGAGTAACGAACCAGTTTTGAGAATTTACGATCCAGAAGCTGTCACTGAGTTGCATACTGACGCCAGTAAGCTAGGATACGGCGCAGTGCTGCTCCAGAAAAAACCAGACGAGAAATATTTTCACCCTGTTCATTATATGAGTCGCAAAACGAGTGAAGAAGAGAAGAAATGGTGTTCTTATGAACTTGAAGTCTTGGCTATCATTGAAGTTCTTAAAAAATTTAGAGTGTATTTGTTAGGTATAAGATTTAAAATTATTACTGACTGTCAAGCTTTCCAGAAAACGTTGGGGAAGATCAATTTACCACCAAAAGTCACAAGATGGGCTCTTCAACTTGAAGAGTTCGATTATGAAATTGAACACCGTATGGGCGATAGAATGAAACACGTGGATGCGTTGAGTCGAAATCCGGTTATGATGGTTGAAGATCTAATGCTAGAAGTAATTAAGAAGGAGCAGAAGAAAGAAGAACGACTGAACGTAATCATTCAACTTTTACTCAAAGAACCCTATGAAGACAATTCGATGCAGAACGAGATCCGTATGAAGACAATAGACGGAAGAAACGTCGTAGTACTACCTACCAGTATGCAACAAGAAGTTTTGAAGAAAGTGCATGACAATGGTCATTTTGGCACTAAGAAAATGCAAGAGATTATTCAAGCAGACTACTATGTTCCTAGATTGAGGGAAAAGCTGGACCATCTAGTTGAATGTTGTATAACCTGTATTATGGCAGAAAAGAAGAAAGGAAAAAAGGACGGTTTACTTCGACCTATACCTAAAGGCGACATTCCACTACATACTTACCATGTGGATCACATAGGACCTATTACTGCAACTTCAAAACTCTACAAATATTTATTTGTTGTTGTTGTTAACAGTTTCTTCAAATTTACATGGATTTTTCCAACCAAAACAACCAACGCGAGTGAAGTTCTGAGCAAGATGGACATTATGCAGGCATCGTTTGGAAATCCATACAGAATAATAAGTGACCGAGGAGCAGCTTTTACTTCTACAACATTCCAAGAGTACTGTGCAAAAGAGAAGATCGAACACGTTCTCACTACTACTGGCGTGCCACGTGGAAATGGTCAAGTGGAACGAATCAATGGCATAATAGTACCAGTTCTCACGAAGTTCTCCAAAGATAAACCTGAACAATGGTATCGACATGTAAATAAATTACAGAGATGTATCAACAGTACTTTTCAGCGAAGTATTGGCAGAAGCCCGTTTGAAGTCCTATTTGGTGTGAAGATGAGACACCAAGATGACGTAGCCATTTTAGAAGTCTTGGAACAAGAAGCAGTTGAATTGTTTGATCGTGAAAGAGAAGATCTTCGAAATGCAGCAAAAAAATCCATCCTGAAGATCCAAGAAGAAAATAAGAAGTACCATGACAAACACTCGAAAGAAGCTCGAAATTATCAAGAAGGGGATATTGTAGCGATCAGAAGAACCCAGTTTGGACCAGGTATGAAAATCAAACAAAAGTATCTGGGGCCTTACAAGGTCAGTCAAGTGAAAGGTAATGATCGATATGAGGTGATTCGAGTAGGAAACTTCGATGAAGATGGATCCATGATAACCACAACATCAGCAGATTATATGAAGCCATACGTATTTCCTTCAGAGGCTGAAGGCTTTCGAGGATGGCCGAATGTGGGATTCGAAACTTGAATCACGTAGTATCGGGCTACAGTGGCGCGCGTCGCGAGAGAAAGGGGAAGGAGTGGGCGAGTGTGGGGAGAGAGAGTGAGTGAGTTTTGGGGAAGTTGTTGGATTCAAGTCGTTCACTGTATTTCAATGTATTTTTCAATTTATTTAATATAGTATTGTTCGTTTCGTTTAATTCGTGTCTTATTCCGTTCGTCCTAAACCCAAGATTCTACATATATATATACACACACATACATATACACTTTCTCTAACACATGGTGTATCCTGAATACACATTCTGGAGGTCCTCGATTCCGAAAAAACGATTGAAGGCATGTCTGTCTGGCAGTCTTTTGTCGGTCTGTGGTCAATGCTAGCGTCTAAACCGTTCAGTCGATTTTCTCTAATTCCCCGATCGATCTGAACGAATTCGAAGATTTGGGAATTTCAAATGGATGTTTTAATTTTTGGATACTTTACATGAAGCCTCAAAAATATTTTTCAAAATACTTCAATTTTTTAATTAAAATTTTTCCTAGGGTAGCGTAAACGACGCTTAAGAGAATTGTGTAGGTCTCATATTCGTTAAAAATTCCGATTTTTCGAAAATTGCAAAAATGCCACTTTTTTGGAGTCTTCCTACAACCACAACTGTGAAGATAGAGTATTTTCCCTTAATGAAATTCGTTCTTTAAAGATTGATGAGGGAGAAATGTCAAAATCAGAAAAGAGTTCATGTCCAATTTTTCAAAAATTTGAGTGGCTTTAGTGTAATTTTGTAGGAAATATAGGCAAATTTAAAGGTTTTTAAACATTTTTTCTCAAAATCCGTTCGATTTTTTTCTTTACATTGTCTCCTCGTCAAGAGACGGTAAAAAATATGGTGCTAGTCCCATTTCGGATAACTGTCCACATTTTCGAAAATTAAAAAAAAACTCCCCTGGGGACACCTCCTTGAAGTAGCACTGTCCGTGCAGGCGGGGAGGCTTGTGTGCTTCAGTGAGGTGGAGGGCTAAGCCAGCGGTAGCATGACTATTTTCTACGCATGACTACTGGTAGGGTCACCCATGCCGGACAGGCCAAAACTGAGGGGCCAGACTAAGTCGTGTTTTACCACGTCCTATCGATCCCAATCTTAATCGTACATTCTTTCCTCTCTTTTGTCCTTCCCCCATAACGATGTGTTCATATCGTTATGGTTCCTTCATCTACCATTGTGACATCTTTAACTTTCTTGTGCCACAATGCTTTCATCTATTCTATCGGTCTCCCTTGGCCAACTCTTGTTTTTTTTTACCCCGACGCTATTAGGTTTCGAGGGCTAGGGAGTCTTTCCTCATCTTCCTTCCTTATTTCTTTAGAGTGTAGTAGACAGGTCTTACGCGGGTAGCGCCCCAGAAGCATCCAAGTATGAATGGTGCATGATTCAACAGGAGAAGGTGGGATTCACTAACCTTGGGAATTAATTCATTCCTAAAGAGTGGATCAGGGGTAGGCTGGACTCCTTAAGCTATGGTGGAAGCAATCAGCCTAAGGGATGGGAACCCCTGAAATAAAAGCTCCGGTCCTCCAGGTTTGGGGGTTGTGCTGTAGGCCAGCACCCTGCACACGTAAAACATCACACCGCTAAAAATCTCAGTTATAGGAATGCCTCGGATATTTTAAAAGGAAAACGACATCAGCAAAGAAAATGGACTCTGAATATTGGTATATGAAATGTACAAAGTATATCAAATAAACAACAAGAAGTAATCCAGGAAATTATGAGAAGAAACATAGATATAGGCGTCTGGTCTGAAACAAAAAAGAAAGGCAAGGGAAGCGAAACACTGAACAACTTTGTGCACTTTTACAGTGGCGTAAACAAACATGAAAATGCCAAAGCCGAAATTTCTATTGTTATTGGTGAAAGATTCGGTAAATGTATAAAAAGTTGGGAGTATATAAATGAACGTCTTATTAAAGTAGTGTTAAAAATCAGAGGAAAATACATAAGTGTCATAGGAATATATAATTTGAATGATGATGCCCCAATGGCTAAGAAAGATGATTTTGAAATGACAGTCAAAGAAACTCTTGATGGTATTCCAAAGTCCCATGAAATAATATTTGCAGGAGATTTTAACGGCAGAGTTGGAAGAGACAAGAACAATATTGTGGGTCAACATGGTGAAGAAACTTGCAATGACAATGGAAAAAGACTTATTAATATTTGTGAAGAGTATGAAATGAAAATTAATAACACTTTCTTCCAACATAAAGATATTCATAAGTATACCTGGTACCAACATACAAAAAAACTAAAATCTATAACAGACCTCTGTGTAACTAAACAAAAAACTTCACTCAAAGTCCAAGATGTTAGAGTGAAAAGGGGAGCCCAATGTAGCGATCATTGTTTGGTAATTGCTAAAATATTCATACCATTTACATTGAATAGCACAGATAAAGAAAATAAGGAGGGATTTGTCATGAAACCTACCAAATACAAATTAAGCAGTCTTTTCGATGAAAGTACAGTATATCACTACAGAAAAAGGCTTGAAACAAAACTATTGGTTAAACACATGCCAATAGAAAAAGAATATGAACACATAAATGAGTGTACTCACCAAGCCGCAGAGGAGGCTTTAGGTACTTGTAAATTAAAACCGAAACAGTATTGGTGGGACACAATTCTAGAAGAAAAGATTAAGAGGAAAAGAGAACTGTATTTAAAATGGCTTAGTGACAAAAAAATTGAAACTAATTTACAGTACAAAGCAATAAGTATAGAAGTAAAACAAGATGTATTATCAAGGAAGAATAAATTATGGCTGGATAAATGCGATTATATAGAATAATTCATAGGTGGAGCACGGAGCTCAGAAGCCTGGAAAGTAATTAAATCTATTAAACTGAATGAGAAAAACAATATCGCATTATCAAACATTGGAATCAATAAATGGAAAGAGTATTTCGAAAGACTGCTTCTAGAAAACAGAAACTTCCAAACACACAAGGAAGTAAAATTTGAGCAAAGGGTAGATCTGACAATTAAAGATTTAGAAAAAGCACTTAAGACAATGAAATCCAATAAGGCACCTGGTCCGGGAGATATACCGGCAGAATTATTGAAATATGGTCCCTATAAACTGCACCAAATGCTCAAACACATGTTTTCAAGGTGCATGAATGGAGAAAATCCTCCTCAGGAGTGGCGAACGTCTTACCTAACACCAATCCATAAGAAAGGATCTAGAGACAATGAAACAAACAACAGAGGAATAGCAGTTATTGGATCTATAGGTAGACTGTATAGCAAAATAATACCAAATAAAATAGAAGAAGAGATAAAAGGAAAAATAGGAGAGGAACAGTGTGGTTTTACTGCCGGCAGGTCGGTCATAGACAATATATTTACATTAAAACAACTTATAGAAAAGAGAACAAGGAGAGGTAGGGAAGTTCATCTGGGTTTCATTGATCTTCAGAAGGCGTCTGACAATGTACCGGTTGCTAGAGTATGGGCAGAAATGGATGGACTTCAAATCAGTGAAAACTTAATTGGAGCCACACAGAATCTATATAAGAATAACACCTCTCAGATTAAGATCTACAGCAGGCTCTCGGATCCATTCCCAGTCAGCAAAGGTCTTCGTCAGGGTTGCTGTCTTTCCCCAACACTGTTTAAAATATATCTGCATCAAATTTTACAGCAGTGGGAGAAACAATGCAGAGTAATGGGAATGACGATCGGAGAGGATAAATTGTTTACGTTATATTTTGCTGATGACCAGGTAGTAATTGCAGAAGATGCAGACGATTTGAGTTTCATGATCCGTAAACTCAATGAACACTTTTTAAAAGCAGGACTTAATATTAATATGGACAAATCTGAATACCTGGCAGTTGGTAAAAATGAAATAGAAGATCTTCTTGTGGAAAATGGAGGAAAAATGAAAGGGGTAAACAAATATAAATACCTTGGTGTACTTTTTAACAATAAGGGAAATAGCCATGACGAAATTGAGAGACGAATAAGCTTGGGGAGAAACGTGACACGAAGTATAAACTCTGTCTTATGGAACAAAACCATCACTAACACTACTAAAAGACGTCTTTACTCCTCGCTAGTTAAGAGTGTTACAACATACGGTTCAGAAGTTTGGGAGATCGATAAAAGAACAAAAGGGAAGCTGCTGGCCCTTGAAATGGACTACTGGCGTAGAAGTTGCTGTTATAGCAGACGTGACAGAATCAGGAACGACGACATAAGAAAGAAAATGGATGTAAAGAAATCTATCCTTGACGAAATAGAGAAAAAACAAATCGTCTGGTACGGTCATGTTATGCGAATGACAGACGAAAGATGGCCAAAACGAGTCCTGAAATGGGTGCCAACAGAAAGACAGAAGAGAGGAAGACCCAGACTTGCATGGCAGCAGGGAGTGCAAAGAGGCTATGACGGCAAGAGAAATGCCAGATGATCTATGGTCCAATAGAGAGGCATGGAGACTGAGAGCGGAGAAACGGCGACAGCTGTAGAACAACTCCGTACTATATATATATATATATATATATATATATATATATATATATATATATATATATACAATTGACATTTCAAAACTACAAAATTCAAAATAGCGATTTTTATTCGTCGTATTTTCGCGCAGCATTACATAACTTTCTCTCTACTCCGTAGCGAAAAATTAAAAATTGTACATGAACCCTCCCAGAACCAGCATTCATCCACACACGCCGCCGCACGAACGTAAGACGCACGAAGCACCGTTTTAAAAAAACATCACCACTACCACCATTGTATTATGCTGCTTTTAGTGTACTACGAGAAAAGTCATACAAAAGAATGGGACACAACATGTCAGCAACAAAAACATGGGTCACTTCGATATTTGTTCGATGAACCAACGAAAACTTGGCGTAAGCCGGAGAAATATTGGGATCACAGACCCAGAAGATCTTTAAAATAGTTGTTACAAGTACATACTTCTTTTAGAAATTATTATTATGAAAGTTTTAAAGAACTTTTTCTTTTTGTTACTCACTATAGTCTCTAACGAAATAAAATTGTTTGTGTAACAGAAAGAACTTAACTAGCATGTTGATTTCTAATGTTCATGGAAACCGCAATGAGAACAAACTCGACCCATTCCATCATGTGGAGCTTCGAGGTGGTGGTGGCTATTGTAGTGAAGGAGCACAGCAAAAGGCATTGACGGAGTAAAAACGTAAGGCCTCTCGTCATTAATCACGCTGGGGCGCGCCACATGTTCAGGGTTCCTCGCCCCTTCCGCAGCGCCGCCGTTCGCACTGCTGATCGGAATATTCCGGCGATCGAATTGCTCCAAAATGCATGTCTCTACGTTCGCTGACTGAGGCTTCGCGTACCAAATCCTGGCAAAAATCTAAAGTTCGTTTTCAAAAATCCATTTTGTCTCAATAAACGTTTCTTTTATTGAAGACACGTACAGTTGACTATAAAAAATGTTTGTCGGTGAGTGCTGGCGAATATTGGAAAAAATTTGAAAAATCTTTCATCTTGCCTGTTTTTCATTAAAATTTTCGAATTGTAATTTTATATATTTCCATCTATATTATTTCTACACTCCACGATTTCAAAAGTATAATATTTGTGGTACTTAAATATAGACCTACATAACATGATTCTGTGAAACATATTCCGAATAGAGCACACTTATAAAAATGGAGCAGGTTCTCGGAAATTGCAAAAGATTAAAACTTTTTCGGCTAACTCTTCTTCATTCCTCTTCTATCCACTCACATCCTCTCACACTCAGTTTGCGAGGATTTCCCCAAACAGGTAACTCCCACCAGCGGGGCAACGCTCTAGTTGGGGCAAGCTCTAGACTCCCAATTGGTATACCAACGTGTGGTAGTGTAGTGCATGTATGTGTGTAAGTGAAGGGATGAGGATACAAGGAAGAGGAAAGAAATATGCACGCGGTCTGTGGCCTGTTTATTAGGGTACTGCTCCGGCATTTGCCTGGTGTTGATCGGAGAAACCAGGCAAAACTACTGATCACAGCAACCGCCTGCTAGAATTCCCCTCCAGGCAGCGCCTGAATTCCACATAGCTATCTAGCTAGTGTCTAAAATACTATCACCATCGGGATTCGAACCCTAGGACCTCCCGGTCAGAGGCACACACGTCAGGAGTTTAGTCTCGCCCGGATGGGGGAGATAACTGGAAAAGAAACCCCCGCAAGTCGACTTGTAGGCCTATACCTAATCTCATGATCCAGAGGGGGGTGGAACACCGCCACCTACTGCGATAACACATTTATTACAATAACGGGTCTATTGACTGTAGCAGTTGACATGCCCGAACACAACCAACGAATCATTATGCTCTGGACCTGTAGAGACTAAGAAAAAATGAAAGGATAAGACGGGACGTCTGAAGACGTAGCAACATCGTACTAGTTGCAATATTCAACCACAATATGCATATAATCAGGAAATATAGGGAAAGTATATTTTTCCAGTATCCTGGCTAAAAAAGCAAATATTTCACAATTACAAATGTATCCAATTCAAAACTAAAACACATCCCATGAAACACACCATCTACAAAATTGATAAAATACCTGAAAGTAAACATCAGTAACAAACAAACCTTCAAAATCAAAAAATTGCCAAATTTAGAGATGACAATCAATAATTGATCATTAATTATGTCATTCCAATCGACTTTCAATTAGTCAAGATAATTTTGTGAAAACTATTATCATTACTATGATCATGAACGAAAGTTTTCAAGTCATGTTCAAGTCAGGAGAAAAATAAGTGATCAATTTTTACACAAAATGTTGTGCTTAGATTTTAGCACAGTAATTCTCCATCAATCCAACTCAAAAATAAAAATAAATATTTGGTCATCATTTGTAAGACAGAAGGCCAACAATCATCATTATTATGAGATTGACACCCAACCATTAATGAAGAACCTTTGTTTCCTGAATCCTCTCCAACATCAATCAAAAATGGAAACATTATTATCAGGATAAAATTGACTTATTCATCTGAATTAGATACCTTGTCAATATTGGCAATATAATCAACACAACTTGTTCATCTGTGACCCTACAATCTATTCCATGCCCAAACATGAAAAGTGAAATTCAAAGATTTCTTGGAATAATTTTAAATAAGCTTTCTTAAAATAAAAAACAAACCTTATTTATATGTTCAATTTACAAGCCCAATACTTTTTAAATGTACTCTCATGGTGCTACTCAGGTGAGCTTTCAAAAATAAAAAGGAACAAAAATTTATTTGCAAAACCTATTTACATCAAATACATTTTAAATGTACTTAATAATTATTCAAGGGTTTTCATGTATTATCCTTTTCAATAAATAGATCTGATATCTTGATTAAGTTCAAATTAATGTGATTAATAATGTATGATGGATCAGCACCACATCTGGCACGGTTCAAAATATTTATCCTGCACGCATGATAATAACCACTCATCATTTGTAGTAGATAACTCCATTTAAATTCACTAGTTTTTCCATTTATTGACCCAATTTTTTTCTCCTTTATGGTATCACATTTTCATGTTGAAGTTATTTATCAACATACTGTTCCAGATTGCCATTGAACAAAATTTATGAAAATTACAAATTGCTTAATAGTGGGAGTAGTGGGAGTAGTGGGAGTAGTGGGAGTAGTGGGAGTAGTGGGTGTAGTGGGTGTAGTGGGTGTAGTGGGTGCAGTGGGTGCAGTGGGTGCAGTGGGTGCAGTGGGTGCAGTGGGTGCAGTGGGTGCAGTGGGTGCAGTGGGTGCAGTGGGTGCAGTGGGTGTAGTGGGTGTAGTGGGTGTTGGCATCTACTGGGAGACTGCAATGCTTTGGCCTTCGTTTTCATATATCTGAGACTCCAATGATCTCTTTTTTTACATTTATTTAACAGCAAAAACAGTTAAAACTGTGAGTGACTTACTGTGGGTAGAAGCACAACTGGGCGCGTTATATTGAGCTCACGGATCCCTACCCTAACTCATATGCATATTAAGTTTAATTAAGGATACAGCTAGGAACCAACGTGAGGTGCAAATACAGGTAGCAAACATCCCCGACTATGAATGAAAACAGGGAATATTTGACTCCGCTGTTCCATGTACATCGCAATGTTAATTCTTCTGCGCCAGCCTTCAGTCCCATATCTCGTTGCGTAATATTAATAAATGTACTAAGAAGAATTTCTGTTGTCCTCAGCTATCACATCTATCACGAATTACCAATAAGATCGTTGTTAAATTTGCGAATTTTCAAAGTTTAACGTGCACTACAATGCACATTCTGAGCACAGATTGCTTATTTTCAGAACCCATGAAAACGTGAATGGTACGTTCAACGCACGCACGGCGAAATGTCCATTTGTAACGGTTTCACTAATTTTGTCAGATCCGCTCGTGTCATTACTCACATGCATTCTATTTGTCTATATTAGTCCAAATAGAAACACAATCACATTTTCACTCACCATGAAATTGAACAAGCGGAGCTGCGGTTGAATCAGGATTAGCAGTACGACTCTTTCCCAGAAACTCGACTCCCTTAATGGTTCACTCTCCAGCGAACGACAACAGGGTCCCACGAGTGGAATTTCGTCAAATAGTAACTTCAAACTTGTTAGTCATATTAAACACATCGCTTCGCGTGATGAAAATGACGAAGCCATCGGCCTACCTGATGAACATAAGACATCCCTGAGACCTTCTAACGCACAATTTGCAACGTATATTACGCCAAAATACTCTTTAATGAATTAAAACGGGAAATTTTGTTTGAATTAGAATACCATCGTTCCCGCCAACCGTTCTTCACTTCATTTCGTCAAAAGAACGCGAAAATTAGTCACGCAGAATATGAAAATGAACTAGAGTTGTAATGATAACCCTGATTCTCTATTATTAAATTCTAGCAAGACCGAAACGCGATGTGCGAAAACAAGTATGCTGTAGAAAATTAGCAAAACGAAATTTCTGCAACAAAACTTGGCAAAATCTAACTGTTCTTCTCCATAGTAACAGACCGTCCCACGTCATCCCTTCAAAACAAATCGGTACGATTTAAATTCGCACGATGCCTTTATTCGTATCCAGTCTCTTAATAGCTCTCGTCTCGTCCTTTCGCCACTAGGGATCGTGAGTGTTGGATGGCTGAATGGCACGTTGTGGCGCTGCGGAGTGGCCGATCTCTGCATTTAATGGCGTCGAGATGCACTTGAGGGCAAAGATAATGAGCGCGGTACCGACACAGACAGATCGTGATCAAGTGAATGGCGACACGGATTACTTGAGCTTCGCCTCAATAGTCGTATCATAACAGCACATATTTTCCCTATTATTTGTAACGTTTACGTAATATTAAATTAGTAGTTAATCCGGAAAATTGTTTCTGTAAAAAATATCATTGCCCAGATCGATCGAGGGATACCAATTATGGTGCAGTACAGATTAGGTTGTACTGATGTGAACAGACCGATGCACGGACAAATGGATTGCCAAACACCGCTTTTTCTGTGTCATGGTCCTATAAAACGTGTTTTTCTGTCACAAGCTCAGAACTTCGTTTTTGCGGCATTACAAACTTTCTGTTGCTGCAAAGTACAAATACAATCTTAGATTAATAATGGTCACAAAGTCGAAATGGAAAAATTATTTGCAAAATGCAAGATAGCCCAGAATTGCAATCAGAAATTAAAAACGGTCACAAAGTCAGAACGAAATATATCTAAGATTATAATTATTTTATTAATTACAAATCAGGAACCATGTATTGAAGTTTCCTACGCATTTGAGATAAAAAAAGTTTTAGTTTTATAGGTGTAGTAATATGAAGCTCGAAATAACTTTAATCTGTGTTCCTATTTCCTATGTTTCGAAGCCCTCCACAGATATCGAAAATTATTGACAATCCAGCTCATAGTACAAAATTTAAGCAAAAATTATATACATTCCCACATTTTGCAATTGTAAGACTGACTGACATCGTAACAGTAAATGAAAACACAGACAGTAATTTACTCCCATTGCATGCTCATCGAAGTTGGGAATTTATTTCATTAATACATACAATGTAGGGAGAAGACAAAGTAACTCAGAGAAGACCCACGTTAAGACACGCATCAACCAGAAATTTCAACTATTTCCACTATTATATTTAGGAATCGCTGTTTAAATACCAATTATACAATAAAAAATGGGGTGAAAAGTGATATCTGCGTTTTGGTCCTTGTTTCCATTTCTGCAACTCACTCCAACATCTATTATGTTTTTATCATTACCAAAATTATCTTCAACTTTTAACGTCTCCCATGACGCGTTTATTGAATACCTGTGTTTTATAGAGATAATACACATACAAAACGTACTAGCTTTTTGTCTTTTCCTACCATTAAAATCAACTCCAAGAAGAAGCTTCAGAGGTGTTTGAACCTCGCAAGAACTGCAAAATATTGAGTTCCTGTCTGCTATTTGCCAGGATGCCATGGCATGCGTGTCTAGATACCCATATGAAAGAAGTATGAGAACTTAAATACAACGGAGATATGTAATAACAGGTGGAAAACATGTAACAAAGATCCAATATATTGATCACGTCATATTTGGCATCATATTTTGAAACCTTTAATGTCTCAAACATCCTTCGTAAAATGCCCATTCATCTTGTAGGAGCGCGCCAGCTGCTGACATGAAGTTACATCTCACCACTAAACAAAACTGAAATATTACAGTAGAAGAAACTGTACAGAAATTTATGTCTGTATCTATTACAGTAACATCTTCAGTGTTCGTGCTCTTTCCACATTACGACATAAAATGTCAGGTGGCAATATCCATGTCATAACTCATACGAAAAAGAAGCATTGGACACTTACACGGTGTCTATAAAGAAACAAAACAATCACTGGCAAGTTATGTTTGGGGGGATAAGTTAATAAAGAAACAGTCAATATTTCCATGGAATTACAAAATAGTACTTTATACTGCTGATAAAACTAAATAAAAGCAAGACGAAATAAATGGTGAGCGAGAAGTTCGTTCTTCTAGATGTGTTCATCTACACACACACACACACAACGCCAAGAAGGATAAGTTAATATTTTGGGAGGTCATAGAATGGGGTCAGAATGGCAGCTTATAAAAAGTTTATAAGAATACTTTCCTATTTTGAAGGATTTTCGATATACTGTATTTATTTTAACTGTAGCTATTTTACTGTACAGACACTCAATATTGTCCTTTTCTCCTACTCGTCTGCGCCAGTTTATGAAGGGTCAGTACGCCGTAATGATTCTTGATACTACATTGAAGGAGAGTTGAACAAAATTCCGCCTATCCACAAATGAATATCATCTATGTGTGCGGCTTTTGCTGTGGCTGTTCGACCGCTGATGTAGAAAAAAAATCGTCGACAGTTTCTTATTCCGTATTTCCAAGCAGAATTCCATATCATATTGGGTTACCACGGTCATGTTTTCACGGTATTAAAGACATTTGGTGAATGTGGTACTCCACCCACTGTTGGTCTTTTAGCAGACCGAGCATGACGTGCAGGAGCTTAGCTCTACAAATGGAACTCAAAAACATTTTGTGTATGCCTCCGTGTTTCACGAACACATGTTGGGCGAAAATCACTCACATCGTGTGCAAAATCAACAACCAGAGTACATCGCCAAGCGTCTAGAAAGTTGCCATTAGTTATATTCTAATCGCCAGATGCTTCCTCTTATACTGCACATTGATGAAGCTACTTCCACTTGGGCACTTCAAGATACACTCAGACAAGCAATAGGCCATGTCCTGAAGCGAGTTAAAAAGTGCACTGATGTTGACGGCGGAATTTTCAAAAATGTTTTGGGGTATCGAAACTGCAACCTATGTCTGTTGGTCAGTTGAGGGAAAAATATATCAATTTGACAGTGTGCTCTATCTTGGAGACATAGGCATTATTGTACAGTCAACTGGCTCTATCTTCGAAACCGTTCGAGATAGGACAGTGGTCGTAAACGTGTTTGATTGGAATGCACGGAACGTACCCTTCCAAAATATTGACGATTTCTACTAGAGCACTATAACCAAGCCCCAATTGGAAGAATTTCAAACGCATTGTATTCGATCTTCGCACCATTAGATATAAAAATACATAATTTCATATGCCAGTTTCCGTGTTCATTCTGAAAATCACGAAGTGTCAGGATGCGAAACGGTAACATACAAAATCTATTCAAAAGAAGAGATCGTTGCCGAATCGGAGAGCCAATCGGGAGAAGGGTACGAATGACAGACGACGCTCAAAGACCGTAACGAACGCGCCAAGGCAGCGGGCAGGGGTGGCAGGAGGGCAGGCAAGAGGCGTCGGGCGGGGTGGCGGCGCGGGCGGCGCCGCCTCGGCCACTCCGCTCAACGCCAGCGCGCGGCAACTGCGGGCAGCGGGGCCGTGGCCGGGGATGGGGCGGGAGCGGGGCGGGGCCGGGGAGGCGTCGGAGGTGGCGGCGCGCGCGTGCGGCAGGCGGTACGGGGCGATCAGAGCGCGGATATATTGGCGTTTCCAAGCGGTTCTCACGCCACGCGAGGGCCTCGCGGCGCGGCGCGCGGGCGGCGCGGGGGGCGGCGGCGGCGGCGGCGGCGCGACGAAGAGGAGGCGGCGGCGGAGGTGGCGCCGTCGGCGGAGGAGCGGGTGGCGTAGAGGGGGGCGTGGCGGGAGAGGGGGCGGGGCCGGGCGGAAGGCGGTGCGCGGCGGTCGCTCCCATAGTAACGCTAAATCGAGCCCCGGGAGGAAGAGTCGGGCGAAGCGGTTCAGTGCGTCGCCCGCCGCGCCGGGCGAGGGCAGGCCCGCCTCCGCCGTCGCCGCCGCCTCCGACGCCTGCGACGCCGCGGACGCCGCGACGCCTGCCACGCCGCCGCCCCCGACGACGCGCACCGGGCGGCGGGCGCGGCGTCGCCCCGCTCCTCGCCGCCTTCTGTCGGGCCGCGGCGCTCACTGGAGAGGTACGTTGCACCCGAGCTGCAGCGGCTACGGAAGACGCAGAGCGCCCCGCTGGCGCGGGCACGGAGTGCGGCGGCGGGGGCGGGTGCGGGGGGGCGGGGCGGCGGGGCGGCGGGGGCGGGGCGCGGGGGCGCGGGGGCGGGGCGGCGGGGCGGCGGGGCTATGCTTTACGACGCACCGGCCGCGGCGCCCGCCGCGCGCGCTCCGCCCCCTGCTCGCTGCCGCCGCCCCGCGCCCGCCTCCATCACCGCCGCAACGCCTCCACAGTCGAACAAGCCGTCACGTGAAAAACCAATAAAAGCTTCCAGAGCTGCGGCCGCGCCACCGTAAATAATAGTGGCGCTGCCGCTCGCCCGGCCCCTTCTCCGTGCTCTGGCGCCCCGGAGCCCCCCCCCCCCCCCGCTCGGGAAATTCGATGCACCTCGTCGGCGCGCGCTGGAAATGTTTCCGGCCCCGAAATACACCCTCGGTCGCGTTGTCAAGTCAATTATCTCTCTGCGCGAGGATCTGCGCGAGCTGCTGCAGGCGCCGCGCAGCGCCCCGCAGAGCGACACAGCGCCGGAAGTGCCTTCGGGCGCCAGCGGCGGAGGGCTGTGTCGGAGAGCCTGGGCGTCGGGGCGAAGGGCAGGAAGCCATGCAAATCAACCGCTCGTGTGAGTGCTGATCGGCGAAAGTCAATAGAAAATCGAGAGTACGGGGTTGCGAATTGGATACGGGGAGAAGGGTTAACGTGAGGAAGCTGAGGATGTGTGGTTTAAGAGCGGCGATTACGTAGATTTTATGAATAGATATTGAGAAAAGAAATCTATTGTGACTTTTAAGACATTTGACCAGAAAATGGTTATAAAATCAGATACCAGGACAATACCCTCCAAGGGAATATTTGCAATGGGATAACGATGAGAGACAAACGTTGATGAAGTTATCCAGAACGAAAACGCAACGGAAATAGCGGAACTGTGAGAATGATGGCCATGGAAGGCCAGAGATAATAAAAAAAGTCTTCTTTGTCCGAAGGGAAGGGTAAATAAAAGGCACGGCCAACGCAAGCTGGCCAAGGGCAGTAAATCAGGTATCCCTGGAGGACTGCAATACACCGGATGATGCTGAAGTGTGGGGAAAGGCAATGAGCGAGGAGCTTGTGTCGGGTTCCGCCGAGTGCGGTATCGGGCGCTGCCGTGGGGTCCGTGGGCGCGGGGCGCGTGGCGCGGGGCGCGGGGCGCGGGGCGCGGGGCGCGGGGCGCGGGGCGGGGGCGCGGCGCCGGGCGGGCTCATTCGCCGGAGGCAGGAGGGCGCGCGGCCGTCGCCCGCGCCACTTGGCGATGGGGCCGTCTCCGCCGCCCGCGACGCCGCTGCGCAGTGGGCGCGCGCCGCCTCAGCCAAACCCCAGCGAAGCCCCTGCGAAGCCAGAAACTGGGGGAGGAGCGTCACGACCGGCAGAAATATCATGAAAAGACTTGATTGAAAGCACTTCAAGTGAAAGGAAATCAAGCGATTGTCTTGGATTAGAAACAATATATTCCAATAGAAAACTCGATAGACAATCATAATATGCGCCTATTATGATTGTTGCTTGAAAACACTTCAAATGAAAGGAAATTAAACGATTGTCTTTAATTAGAAACAATGTATTCCAATATAACTCGCTACAAAGAAACTGATGACGTAGGATATAGAACGTCAGTAGAACATAATAATATGCTCCTACCTTGATGTGTTGGAATAAATTGTTTCTAATTAAAGGTACTTATATGATTTTCTTTAATTTAAATAATTTCTTCAATTTGAAGAATCATATTGATTCAACATATAGTAAGTCAGATTCACTTCGTGTCATGGTCAGATTGGCCACATCTTTACATACGAGATTACAAGTATAATAACAATAAATTTGAATGAAAGAAACAGTTTAAAAAGAGTTAAAATACCAAAAAATGTTTAAGGTTTATCATTTCTAAACTAATTTTATTCTAAGTACATAAAGGGACTCCGCTTCTCAGGAAACACAATTATAACTAGTTGAAAATGTCAAATGAAAAAAACACATAAAAGAGTTATACAAGAATGTACTAATTTAAAAAACAGCTATGGCCATAGCAAACAGACCAAGATGTTAAACTGCCTATGTCAAAGTGGAATGCAGAATGTTATCTTTCATTTAAATTTCTTTCTAATATTGCTCTGTTTATTAAACTGTGATATGCTTATTCGTTATTGTCATTGACTGATTGTATGGCATTGTTACTGTAATTGACTGATTTAAAGTATTATTTTATTATGAACGTAAACTAGCAAGATATTGCAACACTACTGTTCATAAATCAACGATAACTCATTTCTTAAATTAATGATTCAAGCCCCTCATTGAAAACTTATCTTTCCTCTCAGAAGTTGTGGGTTTGTAGCTATTAATTCCGTAATATGACCTCATTGGGATAAGACTAAAATTTGGGAAAAGCTAATTTTTGTAACACAGTCATCAAATGATTGCAACGTAACCGTGGAAACTTCGTATGTATCTTAAATGTGTTATAGTAATATTAAATTTGATAGGGTTAACTAATATTCCTATTTTTTCAACTTCATCGATTGATTAAAATTACTCATTAGTTGGATCATCCGGTAACTCGAAAAATCCACCGCCGAACGACACCGAGTCCACTGTGCTGTCTGCACGGCATCTGCTCTGCTGCGCGCCGTCTCCGCCGCATGCAACTTCGGCCGCGAAACTTAGCGCCGTTGTCATCCGCGCGCACGTGTCTTAAATGAATGCGACCGAATGCCAGTCTAACTTCCACGTCCAGAGAAGTCCATTAAAATAAAAGTAGGTCGAATGCAGCTGAGCCGCGAACCCCGCGCCGAGCCCCAGGCGGCGGCGGTGGTGGCGTCGCTCAACCACTCGACGCCTCCGCGCGAGGGGGGTGAGTTTCATTCCAGCAACATCCATAGAGCGTTGTTAGAGGTGGTCGTGCTTGTTCTATTGTCGTGTGTCAGGGACGACTGTTGTATTCGTTCTGCGTGATTATTCTTAAGTAAGTGTAATGATAAGTAGAGATCAGACATTTTCCCGGTGAGCGTACGTATTTTATTTCCTTTAATTTGTACGCATGTTAATACAAATGCGTTCCTATATCTCTTAGTAAATAGTAGTTCGTAGATTTCTTCACAGTCTTATAATAATCACTCTTATTCTCTAATCTTATAATAATCACTCATTTGCGTTTGAATTTATCATTTCATTACTGCTATGCATTCTTAACATTAGGCTTATATCACTTGTCATTTTGGTCAATATGAATTAAGGGTGTTTGCATGACATAGTAAATTACGTCCAACTCATAATAGTTATCTGACATTGATTCTCACGAAACACCTCCTAGGATCAAATATGTTCCTCATTTCATATTTTTCAATGTGATCCAAAAGACGCGATTAAGAAGCTGTGTAGAATTGAAATAACGCTTTTTGTACACACACACACAGACAATATCAATGTAAATATTATGAAACAAATACAGAAATATTACGTGTAGAAAAAATTGAATTGACCCTCGCAGTACATACTATTAGGTCGTGGAGCCGAGTTAGACTTACTTTAAAGAAGGCCAAGAGATCAACGCGATTTCAATTGACATTTTGAACCTTCCTTTCTTCGACTCTTAGTATTTCTTATAGATTTTCAATAATAGAAAGGACTGAAAACGTTGCGTTTTACTCACTAACTTTGCATCAAAAAGATACAATATAAATATTCAATATCCCTCCATCGCCAAATGTTGATTTGTACTGATGTTGAGATAACAAAATAGAAACATTCTTACGGTACTCTATCGCAGAGAAACCGCGAAGGGAAGTCATAGCAAGAGGCATTCGAACATGCGTCGCTTCAATCCCCGAGCGATGACAGGCGCCTCCTCCTCGCATCTCCGCGTATCGACCTCGGCACCTGAGCTTATACCTTCGGTTATGACGCATCTGCCGTTTTATATGCTAATATCACGGGAGAGAGAGATAAAAAAAGATGAAAGGAGAACGGACTGGCCGATATGGAAAACCGCTCGTTGGTGCTCACGAAACGGACGTTTGCAACCATTTGCACCGCACTCATTTTGTGAAACAAGCAAGATATTTCGGAAGCACAGTGTGCTCTTGCGCGTGTGCCGCTTCACGCCGGGACTCGGGGTATAAGCTGTCCACAGGGCACCCCGAAAGTCCTCGCGCGTGCTCGTCGGCCGCGAACTCCCACTGTGTTTAATAGGAATGGAAAACAAATTCAAATTGGCACTGCCCTTGCGTGCGGGTTGTAAATTAACAGAAGACTAATACACTTTCAAATACGTAACAACCATGTGTAATTGGAATCCAGATATTAATGCAAAACAGTCGTCTGCCATTCATGAAGAGAAGAAATTCCAATTGTGTTTCGAAACCAGCTGATGGGAGAGAAAATAATGCATGGAAGTCAATAATAGTCAACAATTAATTCATGAAAGAGTTCGATTATAGGGTAAAATAAAAACCTATTTCAATGATAAATATAAAAAAGTTGTATAAATGCAAAGCATATTGGGAATTACTAAGCACCATTATCCTATACATTGTAGAGCACTTTAACATACAAAATATTCTTAAAATGAAATTATGATTTTTAAGGTCGCATTAACATGTAGGTCATTAGCGACCACTATTCTATTTAACGGTAAGGTAACTAAGATGACATGATATGACGGAGATACGGGTTGAAAGGACGAACACAACACAACCACGCCCGAAGCGGGACTCGTACCCTCGACCCTTTGGTCCTTTTGGTCCTGGATCGCTACATCATTACTGCCTTAACTATCTCGGCCATCCGGACCGTCTAAATTATGTTTGCTCTTTCTCCTATAAAGGTGATAAATACTTTTTTTTTGTTTTCAAGCATTTTTAATTTTGTTTTATGTGTAACTAAAGGTTGAAAAAGTGTGAAAAATATATATCTTAATTCTTATTCTAAGTAATTTTAACGGCAACTTTATAGCGCCCTGAGTAATATTAGCGCGGTCACAAACGTATTCGAGAGCATCACAGAAACCTCTATGTCATCCCCGCCGCAGAAATGCATGTTCTATTCATAGCTCTGAAGTTATTAAGGTTAGCGTAAACCACAATCCAACAGAAATAACCTGGACGAATGTAGTATATATCCGCCTAGCTCTCTCTACAATCGCAGCAGATGCAGCGGCCTTTGATCGCCGCCCGCCTTAGCAATCCCACGAGACACTGATGGTAAAGGTACACTTATCAAAGACGATAATTGGCCTGAACACGCTTTGAAAGGGGCAGTTTTTATTAATAGTTTAAATATGTGTCAAGATATGGTTATTTGTGTCAATATTAGGAAGATATTGGTTGTCGATTCAGAACGTATTTTGTCAAAAATTACGTTCTTACATGGTGTGAAGTCTGCACCCCCACTTTTTAACGAGATACTTTTACGTTGACTGTTAAAGTGGGCACTTTTAATTGTTGATTAAAATTTGTCTTAATTTATCTCATAATCACGAAATAAAAATGTCCACGGTGTCACAAAGCGGGGGAGCCAACTAGCCCGTCCTGGCGACGCGAGCGACCCTGCCCAGAGCGCGCCGTGACGTCAGCAAACAAGCGGCGCGGCGCCTGACAGCGACGCAGCGGGGGGCGCCTCGCGTGACACCGCGAGACGCGCGCCCCGCCCGGGGATATTTAAGGGCGCCCATGTGCTCAAGGGGCGCGGCCCACCTGCGAGGAGGAGGCTTTGCTCGGTGTCAAGGCCGATTTAAGGTGCTTCCATCGGCGGCCAGAAGCGGCGAGCTCCTTTTTCGATTCCACGTTGGTTCCGGAGTCTCTCTCCAGGTGCATTTGTTTTGCAGTTGAACCCCTTCCCGTTTATACGAAAGTACGAGTGAACCGTTTCGATTTGTCGATGGCAAATAGATAAAGCTTTAAGTCAAATAGACTGCACCTTGCGGGCAGTCAGGTGGAAATTAAATAGAAAAGCAAGGAAAGGATGAAGAATAACAAAACAAAGGTAATGTAGCGATAAAAATTACCGGCGTATTCGAGGACGAGTGAGGATCCAAATTTGGAGCGGGTTCGATTCTTGTTCATTTACTCTCAGGTGGTTTACTCGTATGAGGTGCAGTCACATTGCATTATTAATTTTTTTCATATTTAAGAGAAAGTGCGGGTGTGTATTTTGCATTTGAAAACTAAAATAGTAGAAAGGTAGAAAATGAAATAGCAAACACAATCCGAGATAAAATACAAAATGTAATCAACTATATTCAGTGATAATGAGAAACACAACATAATAGAGGAGAGGAAATGCTTATAACACACAGTGGAAAATGCATTTTGTGCAGAATTTCTTTAAATAACATTGTCAGAATTTAGCTTTGTTTCATATGCTTCTAGATCTCGAACTGATAAATATACTACGAACAGCTGTACTCAGCATTCTCACAGACTTTATGAGTGATAGATGATCAATTTTTCCTCAGCCACTGCACACGACAATTAATCAACTAACGAATATAGATTTATAATGACCCACAAATTCATTAACGATTATATGAACGTTCTAATCTTACCAATCTCATCAAATTGCATCTAAAATCGTCTACATTAAAATCGCAATCTGAGTTAGTTCTAGCAAAACAACAATCATTCATCACTGCTCTTCTTTATTTCATGCTCATTGTCACATATTTGATCGTTCTCAGTGTACATATTCATAAATGGGTATTGGAACTGTTTTGAAACTAGCTGTAAATTTCGAAGCCATTGAGAATTGTTTTTATTTATTATACTTCAAAAGTAAAACAAATCACCACAAGACCAGTGTTAATCTTCCTTTGTACAACACTCTTTTTGAGAAAATATACTGCAATGTAGAAAATTCATGGAATTGTAAGAAATTAAAGAATCTTAAATATATTCATTATTATTGAAAACAAAACCATACAAAAATTGTTTTCAAAAGGTAGCACACACATTCTGTTCAATAAAAAAACAATATTCTCATAGAACACTGCAAAAAAGGAACTATTTTAACGAAAATTGCCTTCATAAACACTGCAATAACGTAGTATAGTATTTACACAGTTCAACAGTTCTTTACACACAAAGAATATAAAATTGTTGCTGTTCGGTAATGCTACACGTAAATAGCAATGGCGAGCGGCGTCTTTCTCAGAGCTTTGTTGCCGCATGTCATCAGCTTTCATAATAACTGATGAACTGAGCATCAGAATTCAGACGTTATGCACAGTATGAGAATAAGCAAAATAACACAATCAAATTTTTGCATTTTTCTACCAAAATAGAAACTATTTCATTATTTTCATAATTACCAGAGTGTTTGGATAGCTAATAAAACCATGGATATCTTTCTACAGAGTCGGAGGCTGTATTGTTCACTTTCTGCACGCGTTCGAAATTAGAAATGTAGATAGGTCTTTTGAAATTTTTCCCGATTTCCTGGGTGTTTAACCACACCATAGATATATCTCACACGATAGGAGGCTTCACAATTTTGGTTTTAATTTCTGAGCGCACTGGAAATTATTATTAATATAAGAAGATGCCTTTGGGTTTTTATATGTCCTTGGTATCAAAATCAGAAACATCTCTCAAATGGCCGAAGGCTGCGTAGTTTTACTTTCACACATATGACTTACGAATTATAGAGAAAGTATTGTAATTCTGTGGCAAAAAACGACACTTTTTCGTC
The DNA here is from genome assembly GCA_038098605.1 of Gryllus longicercus. Lineage (NCBI taxonomy): Eukaryota > Metazoa > Arthropoda > Insecta > Orthoptera > Gryllidae > Gryllus > Gryllus longicercus. The sequence goes on from JAZDUA010000212.1 coordinate 1,784,809, forward strand.
AAAAAAGCTCACTTTATAGAGCTCTGATAGCAAAAAGTGAAAAAATATTGTTCACGTATGTAGTAAATTACTTTCTCTAACATGTTGGAGTTTCAGAATTTCGTCCATCGATCTGGCCGAACACGCTCCTCTGAGAGTTTAATATGGGTATTATGATTTGGGGCCCTTTACATGAATTCTTAACATTTCAAAATTTTCTCAAAAATTTATTGACTTTTTTAATTTTTTTTCCTTGGAGAGAGCAAAGAACAATTAAAATGACGCGTGCCTCATTTTCGTTGAACTATATGGATTTCGGAATTTGTAAAATTAACACTATTGGGAGAAAGTTGTGCTGTTATAGTGCTTCCAGTTTCTTCAATGTCTGTGAGCATTAATAACTAGTAATATGCAGATGTTTTTGTATTTTGCGTGTTTCTGGGTATCTAAAAAAATCATGATACCCGTGAAATGGCCAGGGACTATATAGTTTTCTTTCCATACACACGTGCATTGGAAATTACTAATATTTTTTTTAAAAATATTATACCTGCGTTCCTGAGTACATAAGGAATACATACATAACAGAGAATCGGAAGTTAGTAATATAGATAATGTGCCCTAACAAATTAAATATAAGAATTTCAATGGGTTAATAAAAAATAATATATATTCATACTGTATTAACATTTTTATCATTTCATAAAATTCAATTCCCTACCTTTCTCCAAAGCTTAAGTAATTAAAATTTAAGTTCTCTGTAATATGCTTAAAGTAGTGTGAACTCTCATACGAATATTAATGTTTACGACGTGCAGTCAGTTGCTAATGGTACTTTCCATGGCGTTTGTTTTAATCCAAAAGTGTACACGCTATGCTTCCAGCTTGTTTTTCATCTCCGAAACATGCGTGTCCTGTCAACGTTAGGAATAATGTCTTGATTTTCTTGTTTTGTCAACTGATGTACTGAGACAAATTCCCACAACTAGTGCCCGAATATTTAACTACTCTATAATTACGTAAAACTCACTTTTGAAGTGTCCCTGTAAGATATATTGTGAGCTCTTCTTATTACGTAATAAATCAAAATAAATGAATTGTGCTCTTCCCAGGGACCATCTGAATAAAATGTCTCATACGTCGTCTCAAAATGTAACATAATTAATTATATTCTCAGTAAGGATGGCTACAAATTATAAATTACAAGGAGACGATAAGTAATTCAACTTCTTACATAATATTACATGATTTAGTTCGATACAACAAAATCTGAAGACACAACAATTCATACAACTTTTTATAAACTAAATTTTAATTGAGGAATTATTGCACGAAAATATACATATAAGTATGGGTTTATTAGGTGTTTTACGAATTTGGTACGTATTTCAAAAACAATTTCAATCACTAACTAGAATACCAGACCCAAATATTAGTCAATTATCTAATGTACATAAAATAAATTTCTAATTTCCCCGATAAAATATTGAACCAATTATTCGTCTATGAGATAGGAAATAAAATTGTATTCAACTCTTTAAATAGCTCCAAACGCTATGCTTTGAAACAGATGAAAATTTTCTTTAAACGCTAAACCTCCAATACTCATTATGTCAAGTTACTGCGTGTTCATTTGTTTGAAATATAGCAGAGCATGGATCACGCATAACTCATACAAGCGCAAACGAAAATTAACCGCAAAAAAATCCTCCAACAGTCAGGCGTATGTGACGGTCGTCACCAGGCGTGACGCACAGGTCACGGGTGGGCGGTGGACGCGGCAATTGAAGTAGCTACAATTTGTGTAATTGTAACACGTTAACGGTGGTCTCATTATTTCGGCAAGCAATAAATAACACTCCGTTTTCCGGCGAACCAGAATAGTGCAGGTCATAATTCCAGAATGTCATTGCTTCCACATGTGCGATGTATCTATGTCTCAATGCAGGTCTGAAGTGTCGTGGAAAAATATGCATATTCTGTGAAGCGAAATGCTGTGGAAGAAAATACTAATAAACCTTAGTTGCAACAAGTATATATAAGAGTTTGTTGTATTACAGAGCAAAAATTAAAGCAATGTTAGAGACTGTAATTATTACATGCATGCCAAACGCACAAGCTTAGCATATTTGAATGCATTTAACTTTACTACAATTAGTCAAATCTATTAAATGAATCATATGTGCAAATGGGAAACATATTCAAATTTTATTTTATCCACTAATACTCAAAATATTATCCCAATTTACCTTAACCTACAGTGTTCTCTCGTTCACACCATGAATTCTAGGGCTTCAACGATGAACAGCAAAAAAGTTTGAAATTTAGGAGAAATATTTGTGTATTAGATCGTGTTCTATGAAACGCTCTCGCGGATTCCCATAGTTTACAGCTTAGAGTAAGTACAATAAAAAAACAATAAACATAATGCACTTAAAAATACCCCCAAATCAGGAAAAAAATTGTTACGTTTATAAACCACCTCCGTTGTATATTTTCCACATTTTCATTTCCTCTCTCTCTCTCTCTCTCTCTCTCTCTCTCTCTCTATATATATATATATATATATATATATATATATATATATATATAAAAAATATATTGGCATAAAACTCCATAAATGTACGATCTATTGCTTCTGGATAGGGAATTATTTCGTGCAGGTGCATCAAAGTGATTTAAGACGAAAAGAAAGACTTTGCTGATTATGGTTTATTTGGCTTTTCAGTAGAACATGCAATCTGCAGAACACATTACGCCACAACACATTTTACATTACTTCGAAAATGATGCTTCCCAGAGCCTTCACGCCATTTTCTTGTGTTCCAGCAAGTTTTTATTCTTCAGTCAAATTCTGATGAAAACGAAGCCCTTCTGACGTTTTTAAAAATATTTTTGGGTAGTAGCTCTTCAGATAATACATCAAATACACAAAGTCCTGTAAATAAACTACTGCTACATGGCATAATACTTATCTCTCCGATATTTCGCAACCAGATTTCAAACGAAAAGTAAATACTGCAAATATACATTTTAAAAAAATCGATCATGATCCACTACTCCGTTGACGCGTCCCACGTCCAGACTCGTAACTGTCATCAAGGAGCCCGTGATTGTTACTTAGCTGAGTAAACTATCAGTCTATAATTTGGTGGTTTTCGACATCTTCATATAAAAGTGAATTCTGATTCTCTATATATTAAGTGCCTCTTTTGTGTTCTCTGACACAAACAGAATTCTAAAACGTTCTCCAATTCCTTTCAACATCCAAAGTTTTGAGTCATCTTATCTAATTTATGTACCCATGCAAATTAGCTTTTGGCATAATCACATTTTGTTTAGTTGAAAGTGTGTCAAACACTTCTAATTATTTTGGCAATGTTATCACTTTAACTGACGTTCACTGATCTTTTATTTATTTACACTGGAACAATTAAATTAAAATTTAAGTGCTGGATTACATCGTGTGAATATTAATTATTTGCCGCACTATAAATAATATCACATTAATGATGTATTGTCATGATGGAAAATATAATTATAACGATGGGAACGTATAAAAGCCGTTTTCAAATCTATGATTTCAAAAGGGTGAAAAATTTGCATTGGTCCAGATAGTATACAAAATTACAATATCATTCCTCAAAATAAAACAAACGCAATAATAATTTTGGGTTCTTGACAGTTCTTTGCCATTCTAGCCGTTTTGTGCACGCAAATAAATGGTTCTCTCCGTAATTGAGTCATTCACATCAAATCGCACACTCACAAAACATCACCATAAAAATAGCGACTTGAAACTTTTTTTTCGGTTTAGACTTGAAAAAGGTGACACGTATTTTTTTTCCTAATCCCATGCCTTTCAGAAATATTATCAATTATTTTTTCCAAAAAATCATGCGCGTGCAAATGTTTAATTGGTTTTTGCGCAAATACAGTTTCCTTCAGAAAAATAAAATTACACTTACATTTGACTTAAAAAGATATACTTTCATGTGACGTAAATACAATTTTGTAAACAATTATTTAAATATTTAAAATATATTTTAATTTTTAAAACGCACATTTTTACATTAGCTCGACATAAAATTAGTTGTAAAAAAATGCTCAGGTATTTCTACACTTATTTTGTATCCATCTGCCAAATTTCTAAGTGGGACACTCATAAATAACATTAAAACATATTGTTCATTGGAGCACGTAGGCTTTTCAAAATTCCTTCTTGTGGCGAGTAAATTGAATTTTTTTCTAGAAAGTGATAATCGACCATACACGTTAATGCCGCAAATATGTTGGGCAGTGACAATGATGAATTAACGTGCACCGCTGGTCCTGGTCACCCTAACGTATCACCTGATTAGCGACCAACTAATGCTCTGGGCTCGCATTTCAACAAAGCAAGCGAAACTGGCGTCTTCCTATAATTATCCTATTCTTCGAAAATCTCGTGTCTACCGCGAATGTGTCCAGACAGCGCTGTGCTCTGATAGCAACACTGACAAGTAATATAGTTGAAATGTAGTATAAAATTTCGCGCGTTTTCTCTGCATTAGGGTCGCTGTTGTATGGGACGATAAAATTATCTCCGACGCGCTTTAATTGAAAATGCACAAATTTAGTCTGTATTTTTGTCAAGGAGAGCTTATAACTATTTATTAGAAATTATGCCCAAATTTAAATAAAATGCGAAAGTAATTGGTAACAAATCACAATAAATGCAATTCACTTTTTGTCAGAGAAAACTTATATAATTTGTTATTCACATATTAATTTTAAAGCGCTTTTTCTCTTAACTTTGTCTCGTACCTGATTTTTCGTCTTTCGTTTTCTTATTAGAAATCGAAGGAGGCAGATGCACCCAACCATCGTGATATCATTTGAACAACTCCAATATTCGTTGCTGCAATATTCTTTGTATTTGTGTTCAAAATGCGGATATAAATATTATTATAAAAATTCTTTATTAATTAAAAATGAATATCGAAAATACTTCAAATAGAATTTGCGCAATTTTGTTATTTATATTTTAGAACTTTCCATTCAAATGAAACAGCAAAAAACACTCAAATTTTAAAGAAGTGTGGTAAAGTAAAATAGAAGAAATTGACAACATTACAATAATATTAAAATCGTTTTAACTTTAATACAATTTTAATTCTAGGAATACCAAATAATCAATTGTTGTAAAAGTAACGCATTGTTTTAAGGTGAATTAATTTTTATCCCTTTATATACGGAGTATTTTCTATTGTCAGTAAGTTGATACATTAGATGCGTAAAACATTTTTTATATCTATAATATTACTTCCGTACTCTTTTAAGGTTCATATTACAAAGTCATGAGGCAATCTTTTTTTTTTACATTTTTTCATCTTCCGACCCATCAAATGTACTTAAATATCTTGCGAATCATTTTTACAATATGGCACATTGTTTTAAAAAATACTATAATGAAAAAAATGTAGTTGGTCTCATATGTTAAATTTAATTATCATTTAACTATTACAACGCAATAACCAATTATTATTTTATAATTCGTTATTCAATGATAGGATAGTATTTATTAAGTAAGAAATGCAAATCTGCCTCGGAGTTTTCTTTTCAATTCTTCGCACTTTAGTACCACTTTTTTCGTAACTTCTGTGGCTCATTTGCTGCGATCTGCGGGATGCTCTTTTTGAAACCCCCTGCAGCCAAATCGACACTTATGCAACCCGCAAAACGCACTTGTTGTGCGGTACAATCAAAGACCCCTTATCTTCAAATTTATTTTAGAACATTCAGTGGCATACAAATTCAGGAACGAAGTCACAAAATAAGACGGAAAGAAAAATGCGTAGAAGAGGTAAAAACGTGTCAGAAATATGTTTTTCTTACGGGAAAGAATAACACGCTCTCTACATGCAACAATGCCCTCATACTCAAATTCCCAAACCTGAGTAAACTACTCGAGACCAACAGTTTCCTATTTCGTGAATACATCAAATCAAGAATAGTCATTGTAAACATATTTCCAAATAAAGATCAAAGTATACTCCTTGGAATAATCGAAATCATGACTTGGATAAGTTTTTGTGATTTAATCAATAGCCGACAAAATATATTTGAAAGAATCAAGAGAGGGAGAGTCGCGAACTTAAAGTGACATAAGTGACGTTGATGATGATAATAATAGTAATAATAAGAAGAAGAAGAAAAAGAAGAAGAAGAAATAGTAATAATAATAATAATAATAATAATAATATATTATTATTATTATTATTATTATTATTAAAAGAAAATTTTCTTTAAAAAAAAAACAGAAGCATCCTTAACACAGTTCTACAGCTGAAACAAAGTAAAGGCGATTAATACGTTTGCAATACCACTACTTACTTAATCTCTTGAATGATCAGCGACAGACTTGGAACATCTATCAAGGCTAGTCAGAACCAGAACCCAGAACTGACAAATACCGAATCAAGCATCCAAAATCAGTAGTAGAACGCGTGACTCTTCCAATACTGATGGATGGAATCACCGACGTACCGCGACTCCATAGCAAACAAATTAACGACCTCACATCCTACTTTCACAAGAAGCACACCGACAATAACACTGTATCTAAAGACTGTATGTGACGTATGGGGGAGAAGATTAAATAAATAAATAAATAAATAAATAAATAAATAAATAAATAAATAAATAAATAAATAAATAAATAAATAAATAAATAAATACATAAATAAATAAATAAATAAATAAATAAATAAATAAATAAATAAATAAATAAATAAATAAATAAATAAATAAATAAATAAATAAATAAATAAATAAATAAATAAATAAATAAATAAATAAATAAATAAATAAATAAATAAATAAATAAATAAATAAATAAATAAATAAATAAATAAATAAATAAATAAATAAATAAATAAATAAACAATTTAAAAAGTGCGAGATTTGCAATATTTGAAAAACCAGACATTTTCATTCCCGAGTTATAGACGTTAAACGCAATTGCAACGTTAAACGAACTACTGACTTGATTTTCTGCATTGCAAACAAAATAGTACCCCTACTCCTATATTCACGTCCGGAAGCTGAAGTACAATATTTGTTATAAGCATATTAAGTCTTTTTTAGACAATTATACAATACAAATGTAAACTAATTTAATATATATCACTTTTTTGTTAAAATAAAGATTATTTTTCTTGCTGATGATCAGTGTAGCCTCTAATTCAGTTATGCAGCAGAAAAGATTTTACTTTGAACTTAAATTTGTGTACCGTCTACAATTGTTTAATGTCGTCTGGCAATGCGTTGTAAAGTAACGGAAATGTATTGTATGTGGATTTCTGGAATTAACTGTTGATACAGGCACTTGAATGGTGTGCTGATTAAGAACCTACGTTCAAATACCAGGGTGGATAATATACTGTATGTTTATATTTTTCATGTCTGCAACATTTCTAGTTCGCGTTACTGGATAGCCGGCACACCAATAACAGAATAATGTCCCACCATCGTGCTTCTTCATACTAACGAACAGGCATTGGCGCCTCTAGTCCCTTCTGGAGGTACGCGCAATCTACCAATGTTTTTACTAATGTTATTTCCGTCAAACAATTTCATTTGTAGCACGTCGCCTGTATATGGTGAAAACGTATGGTGAAGAAATATGGTCTGCCTATGTTATTTCTAGCATCCAGTGTCCTTACAACATTTTACTGTGAACTAGTGGCCTGCGGTAACAAAACTCTTGCTGAACAAAACCACCAAAACCTGTTTTCCAAAAGGTAGCACCACTCTGCTCGTGAATAACAAAACAATCTCGTATAACACAACAATAAATTAAAGATTTGAACATAAACAGTATTCGCGAATACTGAAATAATCAAGTATGATATATGTACCGTACATCTGGACACGAATATCAAAAATATTTCTGCTTCATAATGCAAAACGTAAAACCACATATTTGATGTTTTGCAGCCCCTTCCTTGAAGCCTTGCTTTGGTATGACGACAGTAAGCAGTAATGCATGAGTATGAGAAAAGTGGAATAACACAAATATACACTGATGTTTGTAAAAATTGCAACACCCAGAAGTAATAGTCGGAATTACTTAAAAATCGGTGGTTGTGTAGAACAGTGTATCTATTAGAAATTATTTAATTTGCATAAAGATGACGTGCACGTTGGCCAAGCTGCGCCCTCTTGTATGTGACAGGTCAGGTCAGTGTTGCGCCACTCTCTGTAGGTGTAGAGCCGTAAAACGACTTGGAAACGAGCAAGCAATTACCGGTATGCCCCGTCGACGCTAATAGGAGCAATATCAGCAACTGAGAGAGGCGAACGGGACAAACAATTTTATTTCTGAGAATCGGGTATATCGTAATGTGACATTGGGACTCAAACGGGGCACGCTGCTACGAGAATGATGCTTCTGAGAAACCAGTGGATAGAGGAGGGTCATACACAGCGACGAGCGGGTACTTGACCACACAATGTGACCAGAGCGCGAGATGATCGCCCTCTTGTTTGCATGGCCGTAACTGGCAGAACGGCGCCGTCCACAGTGTCCGGCGCCGTCCACACTCGACTTTGGGGCACTGCAACTGGTGTGGTCTGCAGCCCCTTCTGCAACCCCAACTGGTCTGCGTCGAAGGTACGACGCCGTCAGCTGAGGACTGGACTGGTGGTACGCATACCACTGCGTCGGATTCTGTCGACCAGAAACCAACAATACCTCCGACAGCACGTGAACGTGTTCACTTGTGTGCAGAGAGGCAAGACGTAGTGTTTTCGGACGAGTCCCGCTTCAATTTGTGGTACAACTATCGCTGCGTACGTCTTCGATGTTCCGTGATGAATACAATCTGCCAGCCAGCATTGTTCTTCGCCATAGCGGACAAACGCCAAGTGTCATTGTTTGTGGCGCCGTTGGCTACAATGTGCGATCTCGTCTTATACTATTGAGGGCAATCTGAACAGCAACCGCTACATCAGGGAGTTTTTAGAGCCTGCAAGCTGATCCACATGCCATACTTCATCAGAACAATGCCCGACCACAAGTGGCGAGGAATTTGCAAGCTTTCTGCGAAGGGTACCAACTGCTTCCCGGGTATGCACGTTCGCCAGACATGTTGCCCGTTGAACATGTCTGGATTGTGATCGGTCGGTAACTTGTTCGTTCTGGTTTTCCTGCAGATACTGTCGATGTTTTGTGGTCACGGGTAGAAGTGGCAGTTCCCCATCAGCCTGTCCAGTCTCTCTTTCAATCCACGCCACGACGTCTATAGGCTAGTGGCAGCGCGTAGCGGCTTCACGCCGTACTAAATACTCAAGGTCAAACTGCAGGTAAAGTTCTGTAATTCTAATTATTTCTGTATTGTGGTATTCCTAATATGCGTAATAAAGTGCATCGTAATAGTATGTCTCCTTCTTGGTGCTGCAATTTTCACAAACACCAGTGTAGTAAGACAAAAATGATTATAAGTTTCGAATGCTGAGAGTTTATTGGACTCGACTCACTACTAATTTTCATCGTTCTTACACATACTCTCGTGTAAAAGAATACCGCATCGGAAAAAGGAAATGTATTTGTAACCTTGACTATGGACTCTACCTTCCGACATACGGAAGATACATTAAGCCATCCGAATAAATAAGGTTATTTTGAAAGTTAGGAAATTATCAGTCGTTTAAATATGAAGAGCTCAGACTTTCATAAATTATTCAGCTGGAGAAAACTATAATATATCTGAATATTTATTTTTATACATCACATTGCCACATTCACATACGCTTAACACAGCACCCTCATAAAAGTACGTCATGCTTACAAACAAGGAGTTCAGTAGTAATGTGATCGATGCTACAGAAAGTTAAATGCATGTGGAAAAACTCAAATTTGTGGAATACATGTTTAGTGAATAAATATATTACTATTGTGCTCATGCATACCATGTTTTTTCAGTAATGCGAGTCATGGTATTTAACAGATTTACAGTCTCGCCAAGCTTTATACTTCATATGTGCTTGACAACAATACACAGTCCGTCCCACAGAAAAGGTGACTGATGTGAAATAAAATACAAGAAGTTGGTTGTTCGTAGTGTACATGCTTTTTTATTCAAAATAGTCTCCTTATGCGTCAATACACAACTAGAAGCGTTGGAAAAATTGTTCAAAACAATTCTGATAGTCAACAATTGGAATTGCCTGCAAGATCGTTGTCGTAGCCTTCTGGATATCGGAAATGAAATCGAAACGCCGTCCTTTCATGGCCATTTTCAGTTTAGGAAATAGCCAGAAGTCGCACGGAGCTAAATCCGGCGAATAAGGAGGATGGTCAAGCGCAACAATACCTTTTTCAGCCAAGAATTGGCGAACGATCTTGCTTTTGTGCGCTGGAGCATTGTCGTGCAACAAACACCAAGTTCCTTGGTTGCGGTATTCAGGCCTCACCCGAACAATCCTCGACCATAAATGAGTTAGAACACCCAAGTAGTAATGTGCGTTCACTATTTGACCTTCTGGAGCAAATTCTTTATGGATAATTCCTTTGGAATCAAAGAAAATTGTGAGCAGTGTCTTAACACTTTTCTGCATTCACACTTTTTTCGGTTTCGGAGATTCTGGACCTTTCCATGCCGAGCTCTGGCGCTTTGTAAGTGGTTCGTATTGAAAACACCATGTTTCACCGGTTACGATGCATGACAGGAAGTCTGCGTCCTCATCGGCCGATCGTTTCATGTCTCTGCAGTGTTCCACTCTGCAATGCTTTTGATCGTCCGTGAGTGAGTGGGGCACAAAGTGACAACAGATCTTCTTTTTGCCCATATTTTCAGTCAATATGCGATGCACAGTTGTTTTAGGAATTCCAGTGAGCTCCTCGATTAACCTGGTAGATGCACAACGATCATCTCGAAGAATTTCAGCCACTTTTTGAACATTATCTTCGACTCTAACTGTCGCTGATGCTCCTGGACGTGGATCGTCTTCAATGCTCTCTCTTCCATCACGAAATCTTGCATACCACTTAAAAACGTTTTTACGACACATTGCTTCGCTACCATAAACACGTTGTATCATTTCAAAAGTTTCTGTGGCACTTTTACCCACTTTGAAACAAAACTTAATGCTCGCACGTTGCTCCATTGCTGTTTTCACGACCGAGGGTCAAAACATACTGTTGCAGTTTTATTTACTGCGAGCAGTCTGTGATGCCAGCGCTGATCCTTTTAAAACGGAAGATAGTCGAAACACAACAATACTTAATTCCTGCATCAGATCACAAATTGCGCGATTGGTTCCGCGAATATAAAATCAGTCACCTTTTCTGTGGGATGGACTGTGTATATTCTAGTGGGTTAGTGCTTGTCAATTGTTAAAGATCAGCTGATTTTTGCGATCAATAATAAACAAATTACATGCAGAGGGCGTAGAAGAGGGATCTGTTTTCCATATTCAATCGGAAGTTCAAGCAGTTTGGTGATTTACTAAAATAGCGCCGTAGGTTGTTGAAATTATTTCTCCGAAATTCAATGTGGTGCGGCAATAATTAAGTACAAAATGTCTTTAAGACAACATTTGAGTGCTAATGACCGTGGTCGAGCAATTGAACGGCTGGAAGCATGTCAAAGTGTCACACTGTGTTACCTCGCGATCAAAAAAGGCCGCTGAAGGTGGAAATGCCGGTGGTCGTGGAAGGAAAACCACACTTCAAGAGGATCGATATGTATCCCTAGTGGCGTAAAGCAACTGAAATCGCACTCGCAGTTAACTGCAGACCTTGCAACCGCTACCGGTACACATGTCACTGCCAGCACCATTTCTCGGCGATTAAACTAGGTTGGTTTGTATTTACGAATCCTGTTCCATCCTGTTGCCATCCACTTCAACCTCGCCATCGTCGAGAAATATTACGTTGGTGTAAGAAATATATTTGTTGGGATCAGCAAGAGTGGTCCAGAGTCATGTTCTCCGACAAATCCTGTTTAACTGTAGCAAGTGATTCTGGTCACCAATTACTGTGGAACGAGAGGTAGAACACGTAACTCACAACAGAATGTTCATGAACGTAGTCTCTACGGCCAAGGCGTTATGGTGTAGGCAGCTATGCAAAATGGAAAATACCGCACCTCTTTGAGCGAGGTAGCGTTTCATCACAATGGCACTGTAAAGAAATTATTCTGAATCAGGTTTGCCTTTTTAGGGTTGCGGTTGGTTTAGACTTGCTGTTTGGGGGCGACAATACGCACCCGCACACGATCCCTGAGGTATCGGGCGCATTAAAGAGTGAAAATATTGAACTATGCAAAGGCCTGCTTACTCTTCGAACCTAAATTCTATAGAGCACGGCTGGAATTCCAGAGAAGACGGGATTCTTAAAGAACTCTCCCGTGAAAGAATAGAAAAACACCTTGTCAGACGAGTGACACAATATCCCAAAGGACACCTCAGTAGTATAGTTGGCTGCATAAATAACAAATGCAAAACGTTCGTTAGTGTCCGAGCTCACACATCTTACTGCAGGGCCTATATCTGTTTCATTATTGCAGGAAGATTCGTTTATCGTGGTCATTTGGAAATGGTCCAAAGATCATCTTGTTTTTCATCGTTTTCTTCTTTTTCCATGTGGCTCAATCTATCATTTTGCATAATAAACGTACACTATTCTACTAAACTTTTCTTTCTTTATTCAATGTCTATTATTAATTTTTCCTAAAATGTAACTGTTACCTAACAATTGACAAGCAGTGTAGAACTAGACGTACGTAGAGGGCGGATACCACCCAAGACAGCTGATTATCCATCATAGACGTTGCCACAGAAGCCTCTTGCGAGGTGCACTAATTACCTCCTACGCTACTCGCCTAACACACACATCACCGTCACGCATGCAATGCATGTCTCGCCCAGGAAATACGCATTGAGCGCTCAGCCCATTCGTGTAGGTATACACGCACGTTCGACCAATTAGATTGGATAGTTCTAGCAGATAACAAGGAGATCCTGATTATATTATCAAATAAATCTGTTTCCTATAAAAACTCAATGATGAAGATAAATATGAATAGCTGAAACACTTAAAACAATTGATGGTAAAAATGTGTTAACACATCTCCTTTAGATCATACGCATGTTACTTCGCCTGGTTAGAATATTAAACGTTCCAGGCAAACAGTATCGTCATTTAGTCATATTTTTAACTTTTCATTCTCCTCACTCCACTCGATTGGATGCTACAAGATATGCCTGTTGCCTACCTCAGAAAAGAATCTTTCTCAAAACATATATTACTCTCAACATACTCCCTATTCGGAGATCGCACTACTTCGCCCCATAGCATGGCATACAGATTTTAACTGTTGTTGGCGACAAATGAATAATAGGATTTTGTTTAGGACAAGCGTATGTGTTGTATTGGCTTTTCAAAGTGATCCAATACAATACTGCAACTAAATACTGGTGACAGCACAAAAACAATGCAAATATAATTCCTAACATCTGCATTTAACATTTTTACCACATAACACTGTTCCGTAAAATATCAGATAGACTTCATCATTCCTAAATAATCATATGCGTAAAGTATCTAATTTTATCGATTATTGTTGATTCTAATCTGAACCACGAAATTTAACTGATTAGAAAGTGACCTACTTATGGATTAAAACATGTGCTCCAGTCATACCTTTCAAGCTTCATCAGTGGTAAAACAGGGCAAATATCGATCGCGTTGCGTGCGTGATTTATGCACTTCCATCGCATGTGAGAAGTCTCGCTCCCTGGCACCGGCTGATCCGAGCGCCACTTTTCATGGTTTTCCTGCGCGCGAAACAACACGGAAACATTCGAGCATAACAAGGACAGAATGGACCATACAGAAAACACCTGAAAAACACTGCTGTATTATGTTTTTCAATTTCCCCTTCTCATCTTCTTCGGGTAGTCATAACATGAAAATGGGCATGACATCCTAATAAAGGGAATTGCAAAATTAAAGGATTGACTGATTTATTGATGTTTTCGGGCATGTCAACTGCTATGGTCATTAGGTAATTAGTCCAGTTAGTTTAGTAAATGTTATATTCCGGACGTTGGCGATGTTCCTAACCCACTAGATCGTGAGATTCGGCGCCAACCTACACGTCGATTTGCGGGGGTTTCCCTTTCCAAGAATATCCCCGGACGAAACAAGCATTCAGCTCCCTAAATGCGTGATAGTGTAGTGCATATAAGTGTGCGTGTAAGGGGAGATGACATTGGCCCGTTTGTTACGATTCGTACTGTTCAGGCATTGATTGGAGAAACCACAGAATAATACCAAATAGAACAGCCGGACGCTATAATTCTCCTCCAGACGCTACTGATTTTGATCTAGCATTGTAGCTACTATCAAAAATCCGTCGCCAGATCTCGTACCCTAGGACCTCTCATTCAGAATCGTTGGATAATCAGCTGCTCTGAGCTAAACTCAGCCCGAAAACAGCGAGAGGAATTATCTATAAATTTGATACATGGATATTACAAATTAAGAAATCCATTTAAGCAATAATCAAAATAAAAGTGAAGAATTACGAACAATAATTTAAAGTAGTTAAAATCAAGAGGAGAAAAATTATTGTGACGAAATAAGATAATTAAGCAAGTAGCGAGTTCTCAAGTAAATGTGTAAAATTTTCTATTAAAACAGTTTCAAAGATATGTTGGTCGGAAATAAGCCAATGAGGCGAACGCACATTTACAATATTTTGAAGTAGCAAAAAAATGCGAAATGGGAAAGTACGTCAACATTAAACACAAGGAAACAACAGGGGAGGCAGAGAATTAGGAGTTATATTTTTTAATCACCTTTAACAAACAAACAAAATATCTTTATAAAGGTAGCAACACCAATATTTATAATGAATCTCTGACTACATTAAGTAGCTGATTGTATGTAATCATCAACTTTGTTTAACAGAAATACGCGAATAAATAAGCATGAGTGAACATTCTCATCTCAAAGTTCTTACAGTGAATATGTATTGAATTTTCAGCATCTGATGGACATTTGGTGTACAAATACTACTTGTATAAGTTGTGTAAACCTTGACCGCAGTGATTGAATTTCGTACGATATTTCCACCTAAACTTTTTTTCCTGTAAATCTACAGTTTCCTGTCACAAATTAGTTTTCGTAAATTAAAAAGCTATATATTTTTCGATTTTTAAGACACTACTCTCAATTTCTCTTGTTTGCTTTCTCTGCATTATCCTATTTTGTATTGATATTCATTCCGTATACCATTTTCAGTACGCTTGAAAACGATCTTTTCTTCCATTAAACAGAATACAGTTAATACCTTTACTTACACATTAGATGCACGCAAATTGATTCCAAGTGTGTAGTAGTTTCGTTCTGTGTTGAGATAATTATAGATGACATTTTACAAGAGCAACACTTCTATACAGTTTCACGCGTTTCGGATATCTCTGTCTACTGTATTTTCAGGAGGATAAAGACGTGATTCGTAATGATGATTTTATTCAACTCGCTTGCTGACCACTTTGCCCAAATTTGCATTTCATTAGTCATTGCTTTTAGAGACTGCGACTGACGTGATTTTATTCAGATTCTTTCAATCTTCTTTTTTGCATTCGCATAAAACATTAATTTTAGCACAAACGTCGAGAAAACCGTGATTTTTCGAGGACAGTGAATGTTAACTTTTTATATTTTCAAATATAGTAACAATTTTTAACACTTTCCATACCCAGAGCGAAGTTATAGGAAAATTATAGGAAATTGTAACAATTTTTCGAAAATTTGAGTACTTTTTGCGTGAAAGTACTGAGAGAAACTACAAGCTGTTTTAGCACCATGGGTTTGACATTTAGATTGTTTCTTAAAAAGATTATTACTGATTTAATGGACATGGTGTCAAGTTCGGTCGATAGCTTGCGTGATATCAACAATGACAGCTATGATATGATGTTTATTTGTTGTTGGTCTTGTTTTTTGTTGAAAAGCGGAATACCTTTGCTCCTAAATTCTTAATAATTGATGTTGCATTGAGATTCATTCAGTGTATTAGAACTATATCCTCATAATCACATTGGATGCATATAGATTATTTTTTCATTTTTTACGATTTTTTTCAAATATTTTGGAAAGAGTTGTTAATAAACTGATTGGGTAGTAACTGCCAGAGATTTTTGAAGTTTTATTCGAATTTGTGAGAGGGATGATGGCTGCGTGATTCCATTTACTTCGTCCTGTTCTCAACCATGAATTAAATATGTTGTTTACGTGCCGCTATTACCGGTGGAGAAATATTTTTTAATGCATGTTGTTAATGTGACGTGAAGCTTTTTTATTGGGACGATTCTTGACGATCTTCGAAATTTCAGGGGGAGATGAGTAATATATTCCTTGATACGTGTCGAAGGGTGCTTGATTTCTTGTAATATAGTTTTGTGTTCCGAGTTTACACCAGTGTTCTCAGTGAATGTGGTTTCGAAACAATTGGCACCTCTGCCTCTGCCTTTTTAACAGGAGTTAAGACTTTATCTGAGGATGTATACAAAGGAGGAAGAGATTCCTTTTTGTTCTGCCATACAGTGTTATTTCAAGTGTTAAGTGATTGCATTAGGTTATAATATTGTTCGTTGTTGATTCAAATAAGTCTTTTGAATATGTTAATGATTAACTTGAGTTCTCTTTATAATTCACGTGCTCTTACATACGCTCAGAAATTTTCCTTTCTATAGATATTGAGTTTGTCATGTTTGACGAACGGTTGAGAATTTTGGATGTTTGTAACAATGAGGTCAGTTATAAAAGTAACAGACTTTTCAAGGGGAATATTTATTATTTTAATTTTGGTTATTGTAATTTTTATTGTTTCTGAAAACTTCCTCTAGTTAATTTTTAATGTTTTTGGTTTAGATAGGGGCTTATGGGTTTGAGGACTTGTTGGGCCGACGATTTCTGCGATGTAAGTATGGAATATGATGAGAATCACGTTTGAATATCGTCGATAAATGGAATTAGGTGTACGTGGTAGTTAACCCAATATCAATGAGGATTGGTTTCTGTAAACGGTCTTGTAGGTAGTAAGTTGGTTCGCTGGAGAGGAGCATTTCAATACTGGTATTGTTTAATAGTTGCGCTATCATTTTACGGTCTCAACGGTTGGATTGGCTGCCCAAGTTAACGTGTTTCGCATTGAAATCTCCCAATAGCAGAACTTTATCTGTTGGATTAAATGAATTTGGAAGTTGGGGTTTATTAATTTTTGTGGGAGGTTTGTACGCAGCTACGACATTCTAAGGGTTATTATTAATTATGATTTATACTGTTATAGTTTCTAAACCAGGTGTATCCAGTAGAGTTTTCTGATTGTGTGAGAATAAAAATTAAAATGCAATGAGTACACAGCCTCTTTTCGTTTCATTCCTATCAGTTCTGCATATATTAGTTACGGATAAACAATTTATTTGTACACTCAAGTGCGTTTTAGTAATACAGGCTATATCGACGTTGTAGTGATAAAGGCAATGAATAAGTTCAGATTTTTTTGTTAGTGATAGAATTTGCGTTTCAATTTAAGATGGTAATATGGTTTTTGATTTTATCTGCCCTTGTTGTTACTCAGGTATTCGGCCACACAATTCTGAATAGAGCTGATTATAGAGCTGATAATAATGCATGTAGTGATGGATATAATTATTGTGGTGATTATCAAGTTATTAGATTGTGCCTCATTTGAATGGGCTCTATGCTGGCTGAAATTTTTCATTTTTATTATTTTTGTTTGTGAAGTTCGTTTTTCTATCTAAGATCTCTCGAAATAAGCTGAGACCGAGAAAAAGCTGGTTCTCGGCACAGAACACCCAGCTGATGGATTGATTGCAATTGTTTTTTGTATGTCCACAGTCCAGACATCTAAAGATGAGATGCGCTAAAGCGCAGAAGGATGCTTTAAGTTTTTGTGCCTTTCGGTGCATACTCGGTGACTGTAGATTTGGTGTATTGTTAAGGAGCTCTATGTGTTCCGAGCCGTTAAATACCGCAGCTAGTACTGGAATTGGGCGATCATCTTTTTGAAGTCTCATGAGATTGATTGTTGAAGCGTGGCGCTGCTGTAGGTCTTTATTATTTCCGCTACTGTTGTGGTGAAGGTTTTTAAACACGACTGAAATCTTTTTGTGGAACGAATCTTTGAAAATAAGTGGAATTTACTTTGCATTAGAATGATATATTTGATTAGTTACCAAAATCTGTCGCGTAGTTGGTCTTAATTTGATTACTTTTAACGTCAGTCATGAAACTGCTGACTTAAGTTTCGAGTTCTATGAAGAGTTCACGTACGTTTGATACATCATTCTCAAAAGTTGGTAGTATTTTGTTTGGTTGCGGAGAGTGATCATGGTGACGTTCAGATATCCCAACCGTTTACTTCCAGGGTAAGAGTCTACCTTAGCTAGCTCACCGAATTTGTTCTTTACGGGGGCATTGTATTTTGAGTCACTGTTTTGGTTAGAATTCACATTACTGTTACTTGATTAAGTTATATTTTTGTTGTTTGTTTCGCGGGAAGTTTCACAATTACCCACTGACCTTTTTTGGTGATCATGTCTGTTAATGAAGGTTGAGTCTGCGTGCTGGGGCTTGTTGAAGCGGCTTCCTGGTTTCCAATGAAGCGTTGCAGGTGCGGTGGCCACCATTTCTTCTTCAGGTGTAACAATCTGAGACTAGGAAATTATTACCATTGCCATTGTTAAAAGTGAGCAGAGCTCGGGTGATTGCCTGCTCTGTTAAAGAGTTTACGTCAAACGATTGGCACTTAACACTCGACTGCTCGAGCTAACACTACGACTGCTAAAAGTTACTTCAGTATCGAGTAGATTGCGTACACCGGAGCTCCACGATACTAAGTCCACACTGGTCGGCAACTCGAGCCGGAATGAATACAAATAGTTAACATGTTATTTTCCAAATGGATAGCGGTGCACTTGCGTTAGTAATGTCGATCGGGTGAAAAGGGTGAAGGGTAGTTGAAAGTAAATTTATCGTTCTCCTTGAAGAGTAACAGCTCAGCAACGGCTGACCCAGCAAAAATAACTGAGAATAGAAGAAACTGTTAGATTTGAATATTAAGTATGTGTATTTTGCGTAAGTTTGTTGGTTCTGTTTCTTTTCCTGAAACTTTTAATTAATGTCAATGTTTTTGAATTTATTATCCTATATATTTAATTTTATTATTGTACTTATTTTTCTTGTTGTTAACTTTATTATTGTTAATTTCCGAACTGTGATAATAATTTTTTGTTATGTAAATTCTCCGCCTGGTTAAAATATGCCCTTTTAAGTAATGTTAGCCAAAGTTATAAAAATAGAAATTTGGAAAGAACGTACAATACAGTATATTAAAAAGAATGATTACGACAAACAACACTATATGTTGTAGACGCATAGTGCGAGTTCTGATCCAGTGTGAGAGCGTAGGCTCACTCCGTGGGCTCACTCCGGAATGGGCCGACTTAGCTGAGTTCTGTCTCACGTCCACTTTCTTTCAGTACCGTGAGCAACTATATGCTCAAGTTGAAGGAGCGGCCATGGGTTCCCCCCTCTCTCCGGTTGTGGCTAACCTTTTCATGGAGGCTTTCGAAACGGAAGCCCTGGAGAATGCCCCTCTAAAACCCACCTTATGGCTCCGGTACGTGGACGACACACTAGTAGTGTGGCCCCACGGCCCTCACACCTTAGCTGACTTTCTCCAGCACCTTAATAACACACACCCCAAGATTAAATTCACGATGGAGTTGGAAAACGAGGGAAAATTGCCTTTCCTCGACGTGCTGGTGAGTCGGAAAGTGAACGGCAGACTAGGGCACA
Organism: Gryllus longicercus; assembly: GCA_038098605.1. Classification (NCBI taxonomy): domain Eukaryota; kingdom Metazoa; phylum Arthropoda; class Insecta; order Orthoptera; family Gryllidae; genus Gryllus; species Gryllus longicercus. The sequence goes on from JAZDUA010000212.1 coordinate 1,804,670, forward strand.
GTGTCTACCGGAAACCCACCCACACGGACCGTTACCTACACGCTGGTTCTCACCATCACCCGGCAACTAAACACGGGGTTCTGAAAACGCTGGCCATCAGAGCAACGAGGGTATGTGATAATGAATCATTGGACTCTGAAATGGAGCTCCTAAAAACTACATTTCGAGCCAACGGATATAGCGCTAACGCTGCCAACCAAGCAGTACGGCAGGCCACGACCTCTGCCAAAACTTCTGATATTACCAAAACTAGTGACAATCCCAACACAAAAATAGCCACTCTGCCATATATACGCGGTGTCACAGATAAGATTGGCAAGCTTCTGAGCCGCTTTGATATAAAGACGACCTACAAAGCCCAGGAAAAACTCGGGCAAAAGCTTGTACGCGTGAAAGATCGCGTTCCTCCCCTTATGTCATCGGGGGTATACGAGATCCCATGCAGCTGCGGCCATAGTTACATTGGCGAGACGGGACGTACCGTAGAGGAACGCCTCCGGGAACATATTCGTAATTATAAATACAATATTACGAATAAATCGGCCGTAGCCCTGCACGCATGGAAAACTGGCCACGCTATTTATTTGATGACACACGCCTCCTAGCCAGAGAAGACCGCTGGGGCACGAGGAGGGTAAAAGAGGCGGTGGAAATCATCAAACATCCCTATAACTTTAATGCTGACCAGGGCATACGTCTACACGATGCCTGAAAACACCTATTCCACCAGGACGTCCGATCTCGACCGGACGCGGTCCTAGCTGTTCCGCAACGTCCGATTACGGACGGAGCGCCTCCTCTCACCCTGCGGAGAGCCCGCCCCTGATTGGCCGGTGCTCTCTCCGCATTGGCCGACCACCCGGCCAACCGGCACTCGGGTAGAGAAGAAACCAAGCCCCATATAAACTCGTGCGCAGCCCATCTCCGCGCAATACGCCCTGAGGAAGGTCGCAGAATGGCGAGCGAAACGTCGGTACCTTCGCCATGGACGCGGCGTCACCCGGACAGCCTAGTAAGTACTGATCCAGTGTCTCCATCCGTGCAAACACGAGAATTCACATCGTGATGGAGAAGAATGTTAGGTCTTTGTCTTTTGTATGGGGCGCTATGGAGAAGCTCACGTTCTGATGGCCTCGCAATCTGCTCCCGTTACTGTGTACAAGGTCTCAGAAACGTTATACACAATGGTGCTAGGCCACCGGGAAAAAGAAAAAAACACCCTAATAAACTAGGTAATTTCTTACGTTCAGTAGTTACGAAATCTCAGGAGCCTTCACCCTACTTATTTCTGAGATTTATCATGCATTCTCACAAACTGTCATAATATAAAAATTGGTAAGTATAAACTCGACAACATTTGTGTATAAATGCGGTAACAGTATATACCTCCCCGTCTTGCAAGACGATTTAATGAGTATTAGACCAAGAGACAGCACCCGATCAATTACATCAATTAGACATGTACCCTGAACGATCTTGCTCTGGGATAAATAGTTTTAATCTTTTGCGTGCTTCATTTCGGAGGAACTCGCGTGATTTGGGCCTCGTATTCTGCAGATACTATGGTCTGCGACAAGATCTCGTACAAACTTCGTACAGAACGCTATAAAGTAAGAGGCTAAAGCCAAATTTATCCTTGGTAAACAAGGTAATATCTTACGTTCAGTGCTGAAATCTCTTTACTCTATCAAACAATTCATTCGTGTTATAAATCACGTGTTCTAGCAAACTTATTAGTAAATTCAAAATTGCCAGCATTGTAGACAAAAATCACTGGATAACCCCAGCAATATAACCAACCGCCTCGTCAAACCAGACACAGTCTGCAATTGTTATTGTACAGAATGAAGTTTGAGAAAGATTTCAAAAAGTGTTGTAGGGCAATCAGCTAAACGCAAAATATCCCCCAATAAACTACGTAATGTCTTACCTTTAGTACCGCACGCCATGTGCGGTTTATCCAACGGTGCATTAACGAGTCTGATCACGCGTACTCGCAGACTGAGTGGCAAACTGGAAATTGCCAACATTACGTTCGAAAACCTCGGTGCATAACTGCAGCAACAGTACCGACCGGCCCGTCAAACAAGGCGATTAGGCGAGTATTGAAGCACTAGTCAAAAGCAATTCGTCGTGTAACGAAGAGGGAAGGCAATTGCGGAAATGCAAATGAACGGCATGAACGGGCATCGCGCGGCGCGGCGCGGCGCGGCGCGGCGCGGCGCGGCGACGCGATGCGAGGCGGGCGAGGCGGGGCGGGGCGAGGCGAGGCGAGGCCCAGCGGGGTGCGCGCATACAAGTCGACGGACGGCGGAACCTCGCCCACCCCATGCACTCGTTCCAAACCTCTTCGTGCCAAACACGCATCATAGAAGCGGCGTTATTTCCAGCGTTATTGGCCGAGGTCACATGCCGGAACGTTTCGCCAGCGGGGATGGCGCGGTGGGAGGGGGAGTGGAGGGGAAAGGAGGGGAGATCGCCCGCGAACGGTTGCCACCATCGCACCCCGGGGCACCCGCTGCGGCGAACGGCAGGTGTCTCGAAAGTGGCGGTAGGTCGGACCTCCACGAATTATGAATACGTCAATGGGAATTAGTCCAGTTATTCCCCTAGTGTTTCGTCGCTTCAAAAGACGTATGTTTAGTACATACTTCCTTTTAATTACAGAATTGTCTTAAATGCTCGTCTTTGAATGGTGTCGTTGCCTCTGCTGCAACGTTGACCAGGAGGTTCAAGGGTTCTAGTCTTGTCGATGGCCAATTTTCGAAACTAATTTCGTGGCTGGGTCGGATTCTATCACTGAAGGAGAATTTTAACGGCCGTCTACTCTGACGGTAGTTTCCCGGGTTTCTCTGATCAATATCACGTGAACGCCAAGCTGTATCCTAAGAAACGAGCCACGGACTAAGCGAGATATTTTTCCTCATCCTTATTCCCTTCAATCCCTTTACACACACACACACAAACACACACATTCACATGCACTACACTACCACAATCTCCGGAGATCAGTCAAAAGCTTAGAGCTTGCCGCGTTTGGGGTAGGCGTTGCTGGGACTGATACCCGTAGAAGGAAACTCCAACAAGCCGATGTGTAGGTCGGGACCAGATCTAAAATTCCAGAGGGACACAAACCTCCTCACCGTGATATAACATGTACTACACATGGTTAGTAAACGACGTAATTTATGCACCCGGAATCAATATTTTGATGCTCACTCATTTACACGGTAATGTACATCATCAATTTCTAGAAAACAGTGTGCAATATTCGACCAACTTCTAACATCGAACTTCATGCGCTGCCACCGTGCATTGAGAATGAGCTACCACCGAGTCATATCAAGTCGAAAGTACGTCAAAAAACTGGCGTAACCTGGCTATAACCTTTGCAGTCGCATAGGAAACAGGAAGAGCCAGAAATAAGTGTTCCGTATTTACAATTTCGTCCTATCGCCAGGAAATATGAGCAAACATAGTACTAGCTTGGTAAAGAACTATTCTCCTCCTACGATTGAAATATATATAAAACGATAAAAAAGAAATGATGGTTCTACGATAGGTTTATTGACCCTGAATGATGCGTCCGATAATTTAGGCATTGGAGGGCAAATTACTCGTAGAGAATTACATTTCAATCCAACGTCTGGCGCGTGATGAGTGTAATGGGATGAATGCCACGTGCTACTCTTAAGTATTCTGGACCGCGTGGTGTCAAGCGAGTACTGTGAGAGGATTTTGTATGTGCGTGTGTGTGTGTATCTGAGTGTGTGTGATGTTCTTTCATTAACTTTCGTCAAAGAACAGTAAAAACAGTTTGCGATGTATGAGGAAGGAATACACTCTTTGCACGTGTTCTTGAGCTCCAAAATGTTTTTCATCCTTTATCCATTGATAGTTGAATGAAACATAAAATTCCCAACAAAGTGAGATAAATGTTTGAAAAACTATAGCTAACTTATGTTCATCAGTAAACAAACTACAGATTCATTAGTTTAGTACTGTTAAAAACATAACAGTCCACACCATCGACTCTACTCCTACCACAATTATCAAAAAGAGAGGTCAATAAAACGTAATTGTACTGAAGCTACATTTATGTCCAGAATCAAAACAAGAGGCCTACTCTGTATTTGCTCAATGGATTAGGGTAACTGGTCGCTAAGCATAATCAAAATTTTCTCAAAAGCTGAAATAGATTATTTGTTACAGACATATTTTCTAATTATATTGTAAAAAGTTAACTAATTTTCTCTACATCTTTGTTAAAATAAACATTACTTTTATTTTAGATGGTCAATATAGTCTGCAACTGTATAGCACCATTAACGAAGAAGACTGTAACGTACGTGTATTATATGTGGATTTGGTGTAACGAGCTGTTGATACTGACTCATGATGAATACTCGTATGATTCTTACGACGTGAGTTGTAATTGCGAGAAAGTATGTCCCCACACCTAAATAAGTCTTTTTTTAAATATCCCTAATATTTAGGCGAGGCAATGGTAAGTTTTCAAGCTCGAGGAAATTAATCCACGGACCCGCGAGAGTGAGAGAGAAGGGCGCGCCTCCACAAGGTATGCTTTCGTTTGGGCGTCCTATGCTCTCGGTAGGTTGATTCTGAGGTCACAGCAATGGCTCTGACGGTTTCGCTTCACTTCTTCAGGATGGGGTAGGTGAAATTTTTGTACGACAGGCTTAGGAGGAAGGCCAGCTTAACCTGTTCGTAATTGAATATATACATAATGAACTGGAAAAAAATCTAGTTTCGATTCCGTATAACATGCCTATGTTTTTTACATTCTCGCCGATACGAAACTTATGTAATCTTGCGCAGTACAATAGTGAATTTGCAGCAGAAAAACGCTTATTGCCCTGTCATTGTAGCAAGAAAGTGGATAAATCCTGTTTGCTATATAGAGAAAATTACTTCCTCTAACACGTGGTGTAGCCAGAATCCCAGTTTTGTGGGTCCTTGTTACCGAAAAATTGATTCACGCCAAAAACGTATGTCCGTCAGTCTGTCCATCTGCGGTCAACGTTGGCGCCTAAACCGTTCAGCCGATTGTCTCTAAAACTGATATTCTGCGATCGATCTGAATGAACTCAAGGCTTTAGGAGTTTTAATGGATATTTTGATTTCTGAGGGTACTTTACATGAAGTCTCAACATTTTCAAAATTGTCTCAAAAATGGCATCAAATTGTTTAATTAAAGTTTGTCCTCAAATAGGTCACTTAAAAGTATGGTTACAGGTTTCATGTACGTTAAAATCCCTTATTTTTTAAAAAATTGAGAAGGTGCAATTTTTTGGTAGCGTCTTCGTACAACTACAATATTTAAATTAGAGATATTTTGCTTAATGAAATCTGCTCCTTAAAAGCATAGTAGTTTCAAGTAAGGTCATGTTCAATTTTTCGAAAATATGAGTAGGATTCATATAATTTTATGCGAAATGTAGGAAATTTAAACTTTTATAAACAATATAATTCTGACAAACCGCTCCAAATTTTTCTGTAAATTTTATCCCCTTATGTTATAAGGGACGTTAAAAAATATGGAGCTAGAGCCTATTTTTCCAACTGATAAAACAAGAAGCGCTTTTTTTAACAAGCTTAGGGCAAGTTTGAACAATCAAACATTTTCAAAGTAGGGCCACAAATAACGTCTAATGCATAGTGTAATGGTTGAATATTTACAATAACATGTTTTAACCCAATAAAATCTAATATTTTAATTGCCTGTGTCCTCCCTGTTCCACCAGAGGATTGTGGTGGCAATAGTTTTATAATGGATCTTTTTACATTTTTTCGGCTTCTTTATAGATTCATTTTTGGAGGAAAGTGGATTTATAGAACCTTTCCTAATTTTCTAAATATTTGATGATAAAAGGATATACATTTTCTTCTTTAGCTCATCCTAACAATAAAAATGGCGTCTCGTTGAAAGCCATCTCTGAAAGTTTTCAGATGATAATACAATGATGTACGAGTCTTGCTTTAAGGCTGCTGATCGGAAAGAAAATCTATCATTTTCAACATCAGAAATTGCCTCCTAAATGTCATCATTGATACGGAGATCTTCTACCTTTTTTATATATGTTCGCACCATCTCGAATCTAAACAAGCCATAATACAGAATTATTAGCCACATTAGATAAACTTCGAAAGGTATTTTCAATAATTCATCACTAAAAAGCCAAAGAACAATTCCAAATATTGTTGAAAGTACTCTAGCACTAACTGTTCAAATCTGCCTCATGTAAACAACGAACAGACCTATTAAATTGTAAACCGTCCAATATACCAAAATCTGAATGTTCTATACAAACTATTCCAAATTACAGTTCTACAACACATAGACACCATTTAATACTCTGCATAAAACGTAAAGTACAGCGTAAGTTGTATATCCTTACAACTTTAATACAAATAACGAGTTTGGTCTGGCGACACACATTACCGCTCGACGAGCTGGCCGTCTGTTGGATGACAGAGATTGCACAGTGGTACCACACCTTTCTAGTATTAAACGATTCCAGAAAGATATAGCCGAATAAGGCCGTGAAAGGTGCCCCCAAACCAAATCGATAATTGCTCTGCTCATACGAAATAAGATAAAAACATGCCGTAGATACACAAACAATCAGCCTCCTAGTATAATCTGTTGCAGAGATACGAGAAACGTGTTTTTCTTTTTTCTCGGCTTCTATTGCGTGCATCAGGATGAAAATATCGCAAATACGAGGAAATACTTGAAGGTATTTTGTCAACCAATTTTGACGCCAAATTCAAATTAAAAAGAATGATTTTCGACATATCGTTGGGGTACTGTCTCAGTTCTTCCCCTTGAATGCTTATAACATTTTGATCATATATTTTTCAGATTTTTTAACAATGTGGACGTAGTGAAAAAAATAAAACCAATTTTATCAGTTTAAAATTTTAAATTCGCACCAAAATGTGATATGCAAATGTTTTCACCAATGTTTAAACTTTTTATTTTGAAATAATTGAAAAGTCTCACTTACCAGCAAGATTTACAACTTTTTGCTGACAAATGTTTGTGTTTATATGGAAATTATTATATTATCGAAATAAAATCCTCAAACCACTTTTGTTTTTATATTTTTATTACTTCTAATATAATTCATATTACTTGTACTGTAGATATATTCACGACCATCTTACAATCACATATTTCAGGGTAATAATATTGGGTCAATTAAGGCTAACAATAAAAGTATTCAAGTGTTCCGACGAGATTAAATATTTAATTTCATCATCAGGGGTGTTCAAATCAAAAACAATCATCCTGTTAATATGTAGTTAAACATAGGCCTACATATACATACAATATGTACTTACAGTGCAATATTATTTTAGTATAACGAAATATTAGGAGACTTACTTATTAAAACACTACAAATATAATTATATATCATAAAAGTTTCTCTCCTGTGTGCAAGAGCAAGTGTTCTTTTTTAAACGGTTCTCTTTCACAATACCGCTTCATGAATAAAAATGATAAGCAGGACTAACGCATTGATATTGCATTGAAATTCACCAACACTCACTCACGTAACCGAATTTTCAAGACCAAAAGAAAACTGAAAGGGCCTGTCCGGGATTTGAGCCCGGGACCTCTCGCATCCAAAAGCGAGAATCATACCCCTAGACCAACAGGCCATCCCCTTAACCTTTCACTTCTTTGGATAATACGACAATTTTTAAATGTTATTTGTAGTAAACAAATAAAAACACTCGCCGACTGATAGCATCTCAAGTGTAACGGAAATTCAATATTATACCAATTCTTCACGTTCTTCACATTCATACGTCAGGCATATTACCGCTAGACTACTACATGTACTTCTAATCCAGCATTCCCAACGCTTGAAGAGTTAGTGGTTTCTGGCATTATTTCTAATTTATGTAATTTTCTAAATTCCAGCGAGTTTAATGAAAATTAGACCTTTCCATTTTTAATCGTTTTATTTGTTCTACCAGCGAACAAAATTTGGACTCGTTTTTGTGATTTTCTTTCTTCACTTCACATTGACTTGAAGCAGAAAGTAAGCAAAAATTACTCGGTTTTTTAAAGCGTTGTACATGATATTTTTAATGATCTAATATCTATATTTAGAACAAATTTTATTTAAGAAAAAACTATTTTATCAATATTGCACTTTTTAACAGAAGTAATCATTACCGTCTTTTAGAAGTACAGACAAGAGAAAATACTTTCGAGTTGTTTTAAAAAAATTTCAAAAATTGCCTATAAGTTACGCAAAACTGCGGGAAAATACTCATATTTTCGAAAAATTAAGCACAAGCTTATCTTACAATCTCTATTGAAAGAACAAATTTTATCAACGAAAATAATTTTCTATTTTCAGTATTGTACTTAAAGAAAACGTTGTTAAAGTTATGAAGTTTTCCATTTTAAAAATTTCAGAAATTTCTAAGAACATTAGCCCTGCGCCATTTTTAAGCATTGCCTACACTACCCAAGGACAAGGTGCAATAAAAAAATTGGAACCATTTTTGAGAATTACAAATGTACATTTTTGTAAATGTTGAGGCTTCGTGTAAAGTATCCTCAAAAATCAAAATAGTACTTGTTTCAAACCCGCATGCCTTGAGTTCGTTCAGATCAATCCGGGTGATCGCAGACGGACTGACTGGCGCACACACGGAAAGACATGTTTTACCGTCAATCGACTTGTCTGTGTCAAAGACCCAAAAAAACGTAAATTCGGACAAGATAACGTGTTAGAGGAAGTAATTTCCAACATATGGGAACACAATTTACCCGCTCTTTCGTTACCAGGGCTGCCCAATACGAGTTTTTCTGTCGAAAAACCGCCGCTTACCGGCGCAGTATTACATTATCTTCATTACGTAAACGTAGTGTATTAAGAAAGTAAAAATTTACAACTTTCCTTATCAAAACACTGCAAATTTTATTCTCACATCTCACAGTTACGTCTTTTCTGAGTGACAGGCGAGTCAATTTGCATGGCTTCATTCTCATGCCAAGAATCGTGAATAAAAATGAGATCCAGAACTAATGCATTGAAATCGTGTACGGTTAGCGTTGAAACCCCAAACAAACTTACTGTGATATTTTACAGATGACAAGAAAACAGGAAGGTGCTCTCCGGGATTTGAACCCGAGACCTCTCTCAACCTCTTGCGACAATCATACCTCTAGACCTACAGGCCACGGCTTCAACCTACCTCCCCGCATAGTGTCGCACACTGCGTTCATCGGTTTTTACGTATACATTAAATAAATAAATAAATAAATAAATAAATAAATAAATAAATAAATAAATAAATAAATAAATAAATAAATAAATAAATAAATAAATAAATAAATAAATAAATAAATAAATAAATAAATAAATAAATAAATAAATAAATAAATAAATAAATAAATAAATAAATAAATAAATAAATAAATAAATAAATAAATAAATAAATAAATAAATAAATAAATAAATAAATAAATAAATAAATAAATAAATAAATAAATAAATTAATTAATTAATTAATTAATTAATTAATTAATTAATTAAATCAACTCCCTTCCTTCCAACATAAAATTCACAACTGAAATAGAAAACGAAATATCTTTAAACTTCCTTGATCTCACCGTCATGCTAGCACAGGACCATCATGAATTCAAAATATTCAGAAAACTCACCCACACGGACACAATCATACTCAACATTTCACAACACCCCTCCCCAACAAACACACAGCCTTCCATGCGGTGGTGCATCGGTTAATTTCAATACCCATGCCTCCAGAAACACAAAAAAGGAAATAAACACCATAAAACATATAGCCAGAATGAATGGACGACTGTACCATCATTGACAAATTAATCATCAAAAAACAAACACATTCAATATCCGCAAACACACCACCCTCACACCAATGGACAGAAGCACTACAGCCACGTACCTCACAATCTCTTATGTAGGACCCCTTTCTCTTAAAATAGCCGCCACACTCAATAAATTCGGTCTCAAAACTACTTTCAACAACACTCATACATTACATAAAACATTATCCAACAGGAAAGACCCAATCCCACCTACCTCCTTGTGCGGGGTCTATGCTCTCACTTGCAACAACTGCAATACCATATACATAGGACAAACAGACCGAAATTTAACACAGAGAATCAAAGAACACGAACAAGCATTGAAAAACAACACTAAAACAGCCTCACATTTCGCGGATCACTTAAATTTAAAGAAACACATAATTGATAAACACATAAATTTCCGACTTCTAGAAATTGAAAACAGGTACTGGAACAGAATAAAATTATAATACCTACATATACACAACATCCTCAAAAAACAGAACATGACTTGTCTCAACCAACAAATCCCTGAACTCTCTTCACCTCTGCTAAAATTAGCACAAAGTGTACACCCCTAACCCCCCTCTAACTCTACTCGCCTTCGCTTAGGAGTAGAGAGAAAAAGTTGTGAAAAAATGGATAAGTCCAGTTGCTAAATTTAGAAAAAAATATCTTCTATTAATTGGTGTAGCCACAATTAGTCTTTTGTAGGTCCTTGATACTGAAAAATAGAATGATGGCACACGTTTGTGAACAACTCTAACGGCTAAATCGTTCAGCAGATTTTCTCCAAAATTGATATTCTCCAAGGCATCTGGCTGATATCGGGGCTCTTTGAATTTAAAACCCATATTTCAATTTTTGGGGGTACTTTACATGAATCCCCTGGGATATTTTGCAATTTTCAAAAAAAATGCTCCATCGTTTTTGATGGGTGTTTTCTGGCTGTTTTTCTCACAGGTAGCAGTTACGTTGATTAAATGCGTGTCTTTTTCTTTTTAAATTGATCAATGTGTGACAGCGTCAGGTTCAAATGTCTGTCTACTTCACAATAGAATCCTCTATGCGAACAAGCAACGGACTAATGTGTATGAGTCATAATATTTTTTTCATTTTTTTTACTCTTTTGAACAAACACCATAGTAGTCAACTATTTTGTTACTCGTCCTATGTGGAATATGCCATTTGCTCACTCTTAATCATGGACACCGCGTAGCATTGACTCACTGTGCATACTGCAAATACTGCAAATATTCATCAATGCAATTGTCGGAATGCGGCTACACAAAATGTTACTGGCGAAAGTATTAGTTCAGACTGCGAGGCCAGAAATAATTATTAAACTCAATATTTTGATGACTTAACATTTTGACTGCAAAATTCCGTTAGCATGTGTCGTTTTCTGAAGTAAAAAAACTGCAGGGGACTCTCATTTATCGTATGTGACACTGAAACGCGGGACTTTAGTACACACTGAAGATATGAAAAAAACGCATTCTAGGAATTTTGTTAATTTCCTTAAGACTGTTCGTATTCAGCGTTCATTGTTACGCAGCTGAACAACGTGGTTATAACAACCAGCAAAAATGAATATTTGTAAATTTAATAGATTTAATTAATAGTACACATAAAATACTTTGTGTTGTTAAAATACCCGGCAAGCGATTTACGGCAAGCGATTTACCTCGTGCGCGGCAAGCGATTTACCTCACTCAACAGTTTCACCGAAAACGCAAAGAAACGAGGCTACGTCCAGCTCCCTTAGCAGACGCCCTGCCGCCGGTGTCGCGGCATCAGGTTTGAATTTCGCGCCCGGAAGTAACTTTTAAACTGAATTTTATCGAAGACTTTTTTTTTTTTTTTTTTTTTTTTTTTTGCGAAACTGGACCTGCCATTCTTCACGAACGTCAACACATAATCTGTTTGTTTTTGTAATGGGAACTTCTGGACATCTGTATATCCAGAAGCAAAACATGGATCCATCTCAGCATTTGCTCAAAGGATCAAGAAAACTCAGTGTTAAAACTAATCGAGATGGGGATCATTGAAGCAGAAGCTGGCGTACAATACTAGTCTTTTTGGCTTTATTCAGTACAGTTTTACAATTACGAAATATTACATTAAATATCAATGTTAAAACCAATATTATTTACAATTTCGTGCTCAATATAGTTTCTAATTATATAGAAACACTTATGCAGGAGAAAAACTTGATTTAGTACTGAAACTTTTGTATCAATTTTAATCGCTTTATGTTATTTGACAGTACTTTGTCACAAAATGTTTATCTATGTAAATGTTTTGCAGTGAGCTGTTGAAAATGACACCTGATAAGTACGATTATTACGTCGAGCGTTATAGTTATAGAAATCTATATTGGTTGAAAATATGTTTCCGCTCTTGAGTAAGTATTTTTGTACAAAACGCACGACAAATAACGTCCCATCATTCTAATACAGTGTTTCTTCTCTTCGAGATTGTTGTTTCAGGTGTGAACACAACCAATCCAGAGCAATAACATTAATTCCCCACAAAGATAATTTTGAAAGTAAATATTATGATCAATGACGTCACATGCTTTTGTGAGTTCTCAAAATAATCTAATAGGTGCTTTATTTTAACCTACTGATGATGCAAAATCTTTAAGAAAAAGAATTATAGATGTGTCTGTAGATTTTGATTTTCTGAATCCACGGCAATCCAAAAACGCTTTGTATTTACTAAAAACTTTTCTATTCGTACGTATACAAGTCTCACGAATATTTTTAAAAAAATGCCAAAAGTGAAATTGATCAATAATTTTGATTTTATTGAATTTTTAAGAGCGGCTTAACATTAACAGTTTTGAAAATATCTGGAAATGATCCGGTGCTTAAAGGAAAATATGTGACAGTCTTTTAATGTAGACACAAATTTGTATCAAAAAATCCGGAAATTTATTTTTTAAAACGGAATATCTTTTAGGTTACCAAGCATGTTAAGAATTTCAAAAGAATACGTAGAAACGTTTTTGAGAAAAATCCGTTGTTGAAATTTTTGGCTTTATATCCTTCGTTACATCAAAGGCAATGGGTATTAGGTTGAGAGGAATTGGTACAGGGATTGGGAGAAACAAATGCGTTTTGCGAGGAGGAGCTAAGGGGTTATGAAATAGTGGGATGCAGAAAGTAAGGAAGGTGAAAGGGATAGATTTTTAGCAGGCGACTGCACGGATGTTTAGTTCATGATGTGTCGTGCTAACACATTACCGCATGTGTGTTTTCCAGTAAGTTTCTTGTGGAGTCCATACCGGACAAAGTGTTTTGCTGAGAGAAAATTAAGTTAATAAAATGTGACATTTGTTTCTGATTCTGTTTTGATAGTTAATTTGTGATTAATCTCTCTGCATAGTGTGCGCCTGTTGACCTAAAAAGGCAGAGTGGAGACAACAACGTTAGTGGTTTGGGCGGTACATTTGTTACATGTTGTTCAGGTCATGATCGCTCAAATAAATGTCATTCTCTTCTCCTATGATAATGAGTGTGTTTTAATTATTCAGTGTTTACGTGAGGGTGTCCAACTCTGCAGACACGTCCGCAAACCTCCCGTTACATTTAAATTAGAGGAATCTGTGTAGCTGTGGCGTAATTTCCTATTAATAATGGAGGAAAGATGGCGGCCATGGTTGTCTTCTAAAATTAGTACATATTTTTAGGCTCAGTAAGAATGTTTTGTTAGAATATTGAAATAGTATGTATATTAGAATGTAGTTTTTTGGAATTTACAACTTAACGTGTTTTTCTTTTGACGGGCTTTCTAGCCGGTTTGTGTTGGTTAGTGCGTGAATTTGTCGATGAAATGAGAGAATTGTGGGGATCAGCAAGACGAGAAAATTCTGTCTCATAATCTGAAACACTAGATTTGCTTTGAGTTGTAGCTGGGTGTTGTCTGTGACTTGTGTGCAATCAGTTGTATACGGTAGGGAAGATTCTCACCGACTTGTGTCCAACTGTCAGTATAGTGAACTACCTCTTCTAGCCTTCGGACATGTCAATTAAAATAATGTCTTATGTGTATGAAGGCTTTTAGAATGTCGACTTTGAAAGAGAAGAGATTAAGAAGAGTAGAACAAGTAGTAGCCCTCTTATGAACGAATTTTAATTTAGTGATAAAATTTGAAATAAATTTAATAAAGTTAGTCTCAACTGAATATTTTGAAAGTGTAAGATCGGTGTTTATTCAAGAAATTGAAAATGATGGTTCAATATGAGTTTGAGATTATTTTGCGCGATTGTTTCTATTAAATATTGCATTATTTCGATACTATATTATATTATTTCTAACTTTGCAATTTTCGAAAATTTAGAGCTCAACGAAAATTATACCAGAACCATTTTTAAGTACCCTATTTTCTAACCGAGGAAAAAATTAAAAAAGTATTAGGAGCAGTTTTTGAAAATAAGGTGCCTTTAGTTCAGGCAAAAATTACGCAAAAACTACTAGTTTTAAGAAAAAACTTTCGTGACCTTATTTGAAGAAATATGTTCTTAAAACAGATTTAGATAGGTAAACAAGGTTACAAAGTTGACAAGTTTGCTTCATTTGTCATGTTTTATACAGGTGAATCAATTAAGTCATAACACCCCTTTTATCTCCTCATCCGTGAAAGATACCAAGATACCGTTTGGACAGTCCGTAACATAGATAGGGGCTACTTGATTTCAGCATATTTCGGTTCTGTACTATTTTTAATTACAAGGATATGAGGTCAACTCTGTTTTTTCAAATAGAAACCTATAATTAATTTTATCTCATCTTAATGAGATTAAAAAGACGATTTCAAATATGTGTATTACTTTATATTTAAGTGAATGGTTTTGTAGATATAACTATGTTTTGTAACGCATTTTTCCAGTCAAGCGGCCCCTTCGAATTCGATCTTTCCTTTTCTCCACTGAGAAACTTGAAAGGAAGTGTCTCTTGCATTCCTGCTTTCCGAAAATGATCAAAGGTCACGTACACGATAGCGGGGCGGAGGCCACGAGTATAAAAGGCGCTGCTAGGGTAATAGGACAGCTCATTTTTTCTACTTTCTTAGAGCAGAATAGAGCAGATAATTCTTAGATCATTACCAACGAAGAGAAGTTAGATATGCTACTAGTGTATGGTGAATCCGCAAGAAATGCCGTTAGAGCAGTACGCGATATGGAGAGCTGCATCCAGGTCGTCAGCTTCCTACGCGCCAGCTTCTTGCAAGTATGTGCAAGAAACTAATGAAATCGGGAAGCTGGAACGCTGAACAGAGGACAAGGCAGAAAACTGCAACTGAAGAAGCACATGAGGAGATTGTTCTGGGGTCGACGCTTAGCAATCCACATGCTGGTTCGCAACATTTTGCCAAGGAATGTGGTATAAGACAGACGAGTGTCATACGCATATTGCATCGGTATAAATTCCATCCATATCACCTCTCATTACATCAAGCTCTCGGCGGTCGGAATTTCGAACGCCGCCAGAACTTTACCGGTTTGCCCTGCAACGCCTGCGCGATGATCCAACGTTTTTTAAACGAATGCTTTTTACGGATGAAGCCACTTTTACCAACTACGGTAATGTGAATTTATGATATATGCATTACTGGTCAATAGACAACCCTCATTGGTTACGACAGGTACATCATCAGAAAGTGGAGTGTTAACGTGTGGTGCGGCATCATTGGAAATTTCGTTGTAGGACCTTACTTCATCCCAGGAATATTAAATAGCAATATGTACGCACTGTTTCTTCAAAACGTTTTACCTATTCTCGTAGAAGAGATACCACTGAATACACATCAGTGCATGTGGTTCCAACATGACGGCTGCCCAGCTCACTCTTCCTGTGTAGCCACAGAAGTCTTAAATGATAAGTTCCCGGATTGCTGGATAGGACGACTTGCTGAAGTGAAGTGACCTGCCCGGTCTCCCGATTTTACTCCTCTTGATTTTTTCTTTGGGGAGCACTCAAGAATAAAGTCTATGCAGAATTCACAACTACGCCAGACGATATGAAACGGCGTATCACCGAAGCTTGCTCTGCTATATCATGTGACCTCCTTACATCTGTTTATTTATCTTTCGAACGGCGACTGGAAATGTGCATTGCAGCAGGTGGACAACATTTCGAACGTACTATGCTTAAGTAATACCATTTTCTTTAATAATGTATTTTGTTTGTAAATGACGGATAGTCATAAATAAATTAAATTAACAAGATTTTATTTACTTACTTTGGTATTGTACTTACAATTTGTAATAATACTAGTATAATACGTATGTTGTCACAGTTGTCAAATAACAGAATAAATACTATTTTCTTGAATTACAAAAACCTTCCAGAATCTTTTCAGAAACATTTGGGTCTCTTTCGGACAAGGTCGTCGACGATTAGTATTTCCGCAAAATATCGAAGAAAGTAGTTGTTACTTTTCTCGTGTAATGGGGCGTGTTTGTCTGAAGGACGACTCGCGAAGTTTCCCATTTAGTCAAGAAGAAAGGTTGCATGAATAGGCGCCGTTTCAGAGGAAAAATACGTTATAAAACATAGTTATATCTACAAAACTATTCACTTAAATATAAAGTAATACACATATTTGAAATCGTCTTTTTAATCTCATTAGGATGAGCTAAAATTAATTATAGGTTTCTATTTGAAAAAACAGAGTTGACCTCATATCCTTGTAATTAAAAATAGTACAGAACCGAAATATGCTGTAATCAAGTAGCCCCTATCTATGTTACGGACTGTCCAAACGGTATCTTGGTATCTTTCACGGATGAGGAGATAAAAGGGGTGTTATGACTTAATTGGTTCACCTGAATATCTGCTTCCCTGGAAATTAACGATACATGGAATTGCTTCTGAAGGTAGGCAAAGCTTACTAAAAACGCACAGTTAGCTTACTGTTAATATCATAACTAATGTATGTTAATGGTTGTTTGGCCATTGTCTTACATGTTACAATAATATAAAAACGTTTTCTCTCATAATAAAAAAGCACAAGTATTGATTTTTTATGTTTGATACAAAATATCCAAAATTGTCTATGATACGATTTTCTCGGGACCTCCTCTCCACTCACTTTCCTTTTTATTCTAAACAGGTAATAAAACTCTCGTTTCAATACTTTGATTCGCTTAAGTGTAATTAGTAAATAAACAAATTATCTAGTACATTTAATTACGCCTAGAGAAGCAGTCTTATGGCGAATATGAAGAGAAGCTATATTATTTATTTTTATCTTCTCTTTTCTATAGTATGACTTACATTGCTATATATTTGTCGGCAGTTTGAACTTAGGGCATATCCTCTTTCATTTATAGGTAAAAGATATGCTCTGGTCCATTAGAAACGGAAGAAGTTTTATTTGCAGATCTCACAAACGTTCTTTAGAAAAAAGAAAAACATAAGTTCTACGATTTAAGATGTTCCGAATTCGTTTCGTAATAACAAATTAATAGTTAACGAAGGAAAAAAGAATTCCACGCAGTTTGGCATTTCAAACAGGCAATCGCATGCGTCATTGAAAATGAATGTCATGCAATCGGCTGATGTTAAGATAACAAAATTTCGCGGTCACTCAATTCAGTCAAACATCAAATGAAATATCCATATAAATTAAATGAACACTAAATTAAGTTCATTATGTTATGCATATGGAATTCTTTATGCATCTCGCTGAGTGTATTTTGTGAATGTACATTCCCGCCTTAAATATAGCATAGTATTCTAGGGAAGTACATGCTTTAGTACCCAGATTTTTAGACCGCAGAAAAAATTGTTCAAATAACAAGCAAATCCACAGTACCCCTGCCATTCACATTATTCCTGCAGCTTCTCACCGTAGAGCTTACAATATTGCCGTTGCCTTGCCTATTTATTTACGAATCTAGTTTTTGTCAGAAGAGATTTACTTAAAAGCGTAAACATATTTTCATGCAATACAGATGTTTATAATTATATCGCACATAGGAATCATATTCATCAGGTGTCAGAATCAACAACTCACTACCAGAAATACATGTAAAATTCATTAACGTTACATCACTGCCAGATGATATTAAACAATTAATACCGATACTTAAATTTAAGCGCCAAGTAAATTCTTTACTGTTGCATGACAGTTTTCAAAGAATTATAGACTATGGTGACCATCAAAAAAGGAAAATAATATTTATTTTAAAAATCATATTCAATGTATTAGCTACTATTTGGACTATATAATTCTAAAAGACTAAATAAGCCCGTAACAAGTATTGCATCTCACCCTCATGGCGATCAGGTTTATTGTCCATTTTCCCTGATCTATTGACCTAATACTGAGATGACTCGTTATTTTGTATCTTGTTCGCCCGCGATGTCCACCAATTTTGTATTCAAACTATTGACCTTCAAGAAAATGCAACTCGTTCGAGAGAGTCGATATCGACAGCTAGGAATGGCTCCTTTACACCGGCGCAGGTCATCTTCCATTCGCACGTCTATGCATACGCGTTCGCACCAAGACTTCCAACGATAGAACCCGAGACAGCACAGACGAGGATTCCACCACTTACTCCAACGCCTTGGTCATTAGCACCCGCCGCCACCACCGCCGCCGCCCAAGACTCCCTGGTCAGCAAGTTCGCAGCCGGTCACGCCGCCGCTACCAATTATGTCGTTTCTTTCTCTTCACAAGTCATTTCAAACGACTCCGACGCTGCCATCGTACTCCTCAGTGTTCGGACGTTTATTAGTGCCAACCGTTGCGCAAGTGTTTCACAAGCACATAACCACCGCTGGAACAACTAAGTTCAGCCACCATCCTGAGGGCTAACGTGCCTCTGACCGGGAGGCCCTAGGGTTCGAGTCCCGGTAGTAAGATTATCGACATTACCTACATAGCAAGGTCGAATTCTGCCGTTGTCTGGAGGAGAGTTCTGTTGGTCAACTGCACTGATCGGTAGTTTTCCGTGGTTTCTCCGATCAATTCCAGGTGAATGCTGGAGCATCAAACGTGCCACGAAACCGCGCGAGATCTTTCATCCTTTATCCTTGTCGTATTCTCACCCCTTACGAACACACATTTACACATACATGCACTACCTCACATGGACGAATAATAGTGTTTGTTCCGGCTGGGCGGTCCGTCAATGGTGGAAGATACCTGGATGGGGATAACCTGCAAGCCAATGTGTAGGTCGGTGTTTAATCTCACCATCCAACGGAGGAAGACCACCGCCAACTCCCAACGCTCGAGATGACATGCATTACACGTCCGGGACTAAAGTCCATAGCAGTTGACGCGCCCGTAAACAAGAAATAATCAATCTCTGGCCATCAAAGAATCCTGCAATGCTTAATGCGATGTATTTCTCAAACGCCACGCCTTCTTCAATGCCAGCGCATGCCTGTAGTGACGTGTTGTAACAGTCAAATTGCTTGCCTTCCATTGTTGAGACCAGAATTCAAATACCGGTCAATTGTTGAAGTTGAAGTGTGGAATTTGGGTTAAAAAAAGCGCGTTCGCAGCACGTTTTCTAAAGAATCTGTCCTCCCTATCTCTCATTCCAGCATTGTTGAACCATCATGAATATAATCACTATTCCTTTTCAGGTGTGCCATAAGGCCTACGCACAGGGAGCTCAAATATGTGCTGGCTTTGACGACAGAACCGGTGCCTCGCGTACTGACGTCACCAGCCGAGTATGCGCATGTTCATATTTTCAACCTTTACCGGCGCCACCGCTACCTCCTACGCTCACGCCCAGGGCCGAATTTCCCTACAAGCAAAAGCCCCGTGTCGTTGGAAAAATTTAATTATAATTTCGAAAAATTCCATAAAATATGTTCGTACAGTTCGCACGAGATATCTGTTAGCTTGTCGCTCGTGGAGTTCACACATGCGTAGGGCAAACTCTTATCGGTAACATAATTGTTAATCAAATAGTCAACGTACTAAAAAGTTAATCTATTATATTTACGGTTTTTTAAAAAAACTGGAGGTTTTTTCCGGGGGGGGCTTAAAACTATTTTGTGCTCGGGGACCCCGTGTACTAAATCGAGCTCGAGTTCTCAGGTGCGGGAGCAGACGCGACCGCCCACGCCGACGGGCCCGCCGCAGCCGGCGCTCATTCGCATCGGGCGCCCAGCGATGCAGTGTCCACGCCCCCGGCGCGCCCGCGCCCGCGCCCGCGCTCGCACTCGCGCGCGTGGAACTTCATCGAAAGTAATTCTACTCCCAGCTCTCAAGTCCCTCCTCATGTATTCAATTGAGTTCAGCAAGCGTTGTTATCTGCCTCGAGGAAGTAGCTTTTATGTTAATTGGAGTTCGCCTCGCCTTTTCGGAGACGTTTCAGACACGCGAGCTCGGCGCGCGGCAAGAGGGGCGGAGCGGGGCGGGACGAGGCGCAGGCTGGCTGCGGCCCCGGAAACGCCGCGCCCCACCCACCGCCCCCGCCGCCACCGCCTTCGCCCCCGCACCCCGCTCGCACCTGCCTTCCGTGTCTGCCGGCAGCGCGATTGGGTTCGTGCGGCGCTGGCTGCGGCGGCCGACGGGGGCGGCGCTGGCGGCGACCTCTGCTGGTGTCTGGGACTGAAGGCAATCAAGTGCACAAGTTTATGCTACGTTGGGCCAAGTAACGTGAAGGCCTGCCTGTCACGACGCAGGCCGAGTCCGCAGCAGGAGCCCAAATAACAGCCATCGAGCGCCGTTGATTGCCCGTCGGCCGGTGCTAGCGCGAGAGCAGCCGTGGCGGGGTGAGGGCCGCGGCGGGAGGAAAAAGAGACAGCCTGGGGGAAGGGCACGACAGGATTTGGGGTGCGGGGCCGAGTCGGTAAGTCCAGATACGGCAGTTTCGCGATTGCAATGACACCCGAGACGGAGAAGGAACTGTCGGGGACGGGGTGGAACGCAGGTGGTAAACGTAAGAAGGGGGACGGAAAAAGGTGGGGTCAAGTTGCTGCGAAAGCGGAACGCAGTGAAAGCGATGTCAAAACGTTGTGAGACAAGCACAGAGTTAGCGAGTTTTGAGGCGAGAATAACAATAGGCGCGGAAAATGTAGCGGGTGCAGATGGAAGATATATGCGGCTTTAATGGTAAAGGATTTTGGGACGGACCGCTGTGTCAAAATGATGGAAATTACTGACTATACGAAAATTGTTTATAAATCGTAAAGCAGTGAGCGTAATGATTCAGGTGAATGACAAATTGTTGAGTTCACTAGCGTTAAGTAGACTTGTCACGTTACTTGAATTGTTGTGAAAATGCAAGTGTTCCAAGGAATGGTGAGTTGGAGAGTAAAATGCTCGAGTTTGTCTAAAAAATTTCTAATATTTTCTGGCAATACAATACTTATCACTTGTTGATTTTTTGAAGAAGTTACTGTTGTTTCTATTATCATTATTATTATTACTATTATTATAAAATGCAATATCCATGGCAAAGAAAAGAAAACGACATCTACATTAGAAAATCAGCTCCTTGTGCCAAGAATTGACGAGTGCCTAAGAAAGATAAAATACATATAAGAATAAAGAATAATAAGTATTTAAAATTTAGTTTCATAAGTGCTTTCAATAACATATTTTTAAAAATATTTATAAAAATATTATAATTATAAAATTACAAATTTATTTAGGTCCAAATCGTGCACCCAAAATCGACCGAACTACTTGTACTTCGTACAATACATAAAATGAAATCTTATATTGTTGCCACTATCTAGCGTGTTCCTATGTTTGTTTAGATAACATCAGAGATTTCAAGAGATTCTAATGATTGAACTATATGTAAATGTAAGGTTGCGAGGCCAAATATCGCCCATCTAAGGTGGGTTTCAAATGAATATGGTTCATAGTGACCACAGTATAAAAGAAAAATCACTAATTTTCCATCAGAAAAAAATAAGAAAAAGGTATATTCTTTTTTAATGTGATAAATTTGTTCCAAATATCGATCATTTCATCTTTTGTTGCCAATAATGATCACTCCAAAAAAATAGTCAAGGAAGTGTAAAACATCACTGAAATTCTGATTTCTATTTTTTACGGTAAAATATGAAAAGAAGAAACCAAGAACTGTATAAAACAAAAGTTTTTACACTCATAGAAGAAAGATCGCATCGCCTCTCTTAAGTCTCGATTTTTTACTACTAAAGTTGACCATATTTTATTCGCATTTGTTGGCAGACTAAAGGTCTCCATTGTCAATTTGTTAATTTACTCCATGAGACCATTTTTGAATGAGCCACTAATCACATGCAACCGATTCACGCCTTTTGCTTTGTGGTATAGGGCCAAGGTAGTATGTCTCGGTAATTGACGTCTTTTCGTAATGTCGAAGGTACTAAGCTATAGTTGAACCGTGTAGAAAAAACCTTCCATTGCGCATACAGCAAAAATTTGAATTACGGTTATGGTCTGTCATTGGGTTTTGTTTTTAACTTTGTTATATTTTTACTTTCTCGCCTTTCATCGTAAGAAGAGAAACTATTGTAATTGTCGAAAATAATTTTCGACAGAAAAACGTATTGCCGGGCCCTGGTAAATAAACTATTGGTGTAACAACAGTACATACTTTCTCGCATTACGTTTAACTTATCGATTTTGGAAATGGCCCGGCATTTAAAGTTTCTCTGACGAAAATTCGCCGTTTTCCGGAGCACGATTAGAATATTTTCTCTTCTTGCAAAAAAGGGGCGAGAAAGTAAAAGTGGATAAATATATCCCTTATTATCCCGAAAAATAATATCCCGTATTTTCCGGAAATTGCAAAAGTACAATATTTGGGCGTCTTCCTACTACTACAATATCGAAGATAAAGGTCTTTTCTTGATGAAATCTGGCCTTTAAAGATATATTAAAGTACGGTCGTGTTCAATATTTCGATAATATTAATAGTTTTCGTGTAATTTTGTGTGAAATTTAGGCAATATTTAAACAATCGTTTTATGGAAAGTGGCTCCATTTTTGTGCCTTTTCATTTCCTCTTCATATGGACACTAAAAAATGGTGCTAAATAAAATATCAATGGACACTAAAAGATTGTGCTAGTCTTATCTTCCAGCGATCACTGTGCCTTCGAAAATTGCAAAAAATTAGATTTTAAACTACAGTTAAAGATATATTTTTTGTTTTTTTTTCTTCCTTTTTTGCTTTAAACAAAATCTGTTCAAAATATTAGATCTTTAAATACGTAATGTACATTTTTTTTAAAACTAGTCGTTTTCGCGTTATTTCTGTTTAAAATTAATACAAGTTATAAAAGACACGTTTTCTCAAAATCCGCTTCTTGTTTTTCTTCAAAGATAAAACAAGGGAGGCTTATAAGAATGGCGCAGAATATAATTTCGTTAAACGCTCTGGAGTTTCGAAAATTGCAAAGTAAAAGAAAAGCGATAAAGTATGTGATTTTGTAGCACGACTAGTTTCCTTTATGATATCTGTTCTAAACATTAGATCTTTATATAAGATCATATACATTTTTTGGAAAAAAGCGAGTAATTTTCGCGAAGTTTCTTCTTAAAGAGAACGCATTTTATTTTATAAATCTCAATAAAAGCTCTAAATGTTTGTTATTTATTTTTCTTCGAATGGAGCAAATGACTTTTCAAAATGGCACATGACTCCTTTCCATTGAACTCTTTGAATTTTTTTAAATTACACAAGTTAAAAATAATGCGAGAAAGTATGTGATGTTTTAGTACCACTAGTTTACGTCGTGACATTAGTGGAAATAAAAATATATATTCCTAAACAATCATCCATTGTAATAATTGCTAAAAATGCAATATGGCGAATGCACAAGCGGAACCAGCAAGACTAACTCCAAAACTTCCATATTGCCTAGCCACATTTCATCATGTTTGATATGAGCAACTTCTGACTCGAAATCACAATCTAATAAATCATTAGCATTAACAATAACCGTGTTTCGGGGCGATAAACCTTAGATTAATCGTTAGAACGTTTAGAATTTTTAAATTACTGTGAAGTTATCAGCTCGATTAAAGGCTGTAGTACAACTCGAATATTGGGAATTATGATGAGATTTAGAGAACGTTAATAAATGAAATAAAATTACATTGGGAATTATACGTGGTTTGATCTCGTCATACTTGGCACTTCCTTTTCTGATTACTCAGTACACTTTGATATCTGCCTGAAACGGATGCAAGGAAATCACGGGAGAGGAAGGCTTGTAGAATAATTCCTCGGCGAATGTCGTTGTCTTAGTTTGACATAATTGTAGCAAAGGTTAAAAAATACGATTGGCAGACTCGATCTCCCTACCTATGCTCAATGAAATCACCTACTCACTATATTTACTATATGGCCCTATTATTCGTCATTATGAATCATTAATTACAATAAATTATGTATATTGTCGATTTATTACTAAACCATTCATTCATTTCTCATGAACATTTGATACTTCACATATAACTTTTACAAAAGTGACAAAATGAACTAAGGAATATACACGCGGTTCTAATATTTCCTTGCACAACTTGTTCGAAGGATTGACACGTAACACGCTCCTTTTCTGACATCGTTGACTTCCGAAGTGTGAATGCACTGGCGCGCATAAAAGTCACGTTGACGCTGGCAGCGTCGAGCGGATAACGTGTTCGCTAGAGCGGCGCGCGTCTTGCATGTGCAGAAAGGGTGTCGTGAGGGGGAGACGATGTCGTGCTAGAAAATCGGATGACTTCCAACCTACAGACACGTGAAACACGTGAAGAGGAAACCTGGTATCCACTTGCGTCTGCCTCGCGCAAGACAACCAACGTTAAGTAAAACAGGGATCGACAGAGAGGTGTCTACAAGCTTGGCACTTCAATCCCAGAGTCGGAGCAAATGGTTTTAGATAAAATTAACACATTATGGAACAAACTATATCTAACTTGACCTTCTTTTATTATTTCCACCTTCAATGCTTAATTATTTTCAATTTCCAATTACTTAGTTTCTTCTTATTTGCCCCTCATTTTTGAAAACAAATCGCATCTAATATTAGACTGTAACATTATTTATCTCCATAATTCACTATTGTTTGCTCAAAATTCTACTTGATATCGAAAAACGTATAACAAATACTGAGGATGGCCATTGTTTACACGCACTATTAAGAACAAAAAAATGCTATACCTGGAAGGAAAGGTAATACGGAGGAGGAGGAGGAGAAGAAGAAGAAGAAGAAGAAGAAGAAGAAGAAGAAGAAGAAGAAGAAGAAGAAGAAGAAGAAGAAGAAGAAGAAGGAGGAGGAGGAGGAGGAGGAGGAGGAGGAGGAGGAAAATACTGTATCCTCTAGCTCCCACTCTCTGATTCAGTTTTGTACAAATGGCATCTCTCTCTTAAGTTTAAAAAATATGAAAGCTGTTCATCACAAAATATCTCTCTGTATATAATTCTGAATTTGTTGGAGAGAATGTTGTGGTCTTAAAAATACTTACATTCAGATGTTCTTTAAAATGTTACTTAGTAAAGTAGGCGGCCCCTTAAAACATTGTTTTGATAATATTGTACGATTATTCTTATGAAACAGTATTCGTAACTCATTTATTCTTTTCTCGTCGTGAATATGAGGAAATATTAAGAAAACGAAATATAACTTTATCCATAACACGAGCATGATGTAGAAATATCTTTCCCAAACTTTATGGGGAATAACTGTTTTACAACACGTATATATCATTCAAATTTCTTTTAGAAAGGAAATGTTTGGAAAGAGCCTGTGGGGATGTCTGCTTTTAAGACACGACATCTCTTGTAAGTCTTGACATTCGCAGGGGGAAATCAATAAAACCACACGAATGTCAGTTCAAGTGATCGGCATTTGTTCGTGATGTGTGGCGGGCCAATCCATTTTAGCGAAAAGCACAAGGAAGGATTTTCTTTCTTAGAGATCCCAAAATATAGGACACGATACTATAAAGAAAATTTAACACATAATTCGTGATCATAAACACACAGGTTTATTAAATTTGTATTTATTAACGAAAACACCGTAGACATTTAGCCATTACTCCAAGAGATGACAAATGAATAAAAAATCCGCCAGAATGATTAATACGAGTATGTTGGTCAGTATTTCACGAAGGAGCCCAAAAAGAACAGACAAAGTTGCTAATCATCCTTACTAAATATAAATATGCCAAAATAACTTTTCATCACTTTTACAATGAATGAAAGGGCGTTTACGTATATTTCTATAAATACAAAAATGTGCCTCTCGAAGAAATGTTTGTTTGGTCAAGATAATTTATATTACAATTTATTGAAGCTTATATCTTTAACATTAGCCTTGCATAAATGGTGTAATATTTGGCTAGTAAGTGATAGAATAAAAAGCATTAATTTTGTACTTTCAACTACCAGAATATTCTAATTGTCTACGACTATACATCTCATGCAAATTCCTAGTTAATACGAACATTACCAGGGCGTGCCTACATTTTTATCAATTGTCACCCACTACTCCGTTTAGTAGTTTCAGATGAAAATATTCATGGCAGAAAATTTATCCAGGCGTCTCACCATAAAAATGGGAAAATGCAGAGGAATTTTAACTCACGTGGAGCAACCTTTGGTTGTTTACTTCCGCAACTGAAACATTTTAATTAGCATAATAAATATGCGCACGTGAGTTTCTATGACATTAGTTGTGAAGGTTGGAACCTGTTACGTAAATTCCGATTATATCGTAATTACAAAGATTAGCCACAAGGTTTACTGTATACTCAAATTTTTAACTATACAATATTAGATATACCTTGTTGCATAAAATTAACATGATTACTCAACATATTACAAATTCGTAACCAACCAGAGTTACTGCTTCATTGGCAATGTATAATAACATCTGCAGAACTCCATCGGGACCGAGATCTTAACGCTTGTCTATCATCGTCAAAAGCTGTCGTATTTCATCGACCGCGGTCGTCCAAGTGAGTTGATGATGAGAGAGGAGTGGTGGGGTATTTAGATAGTCTAGGATTACTCGGGATGGGGATGTTTATAGAAAAGAAGCGATCGGCAAACGATTGGGCTAGAGTGTCGGTGAATTATTGTGAGTCAAAAGTGATGATATTGGGTGAGGTTAGGAGAGGGGATATGGTGGTGGGATTCTCGCCCACAACCTTGGCGACTTTACGGATTGCATTTGTCATTTATGACAGTCGTATTTATGTAGTCCATAGTGTCTTAATAATAACAGCAAGCGACGTTGCGTCTATTTAAGATGTGTTTTGACGTCGTCTCGCCTGTGTATATAAAACTAGCTCTGTATTTGTTGTTAAAGTTATTACTATTTCGACGGGGAGGGTTGTTTGGAGGTGTTTGGAGTTGTTCGTGGTTTTCCGATAAGTTTATTTAATGTGATAGGGGAGATGGTCGCTGGATTTGTCAATATACTCTACAGATTGGATTTGGGGAGGAATTTGGATTTTCTTTGAGAAGATGTGTTTGAAGTATTTACAGTCTATTTCTGGAATGGAAGATATTTTATGTGTAAGGTATTGTGATATGGACGTGAAGCAGATGACAATAAAAAGGTAGTCAATGAAGTTCTAGAGATCGTTTTTCGGATAGGGAGTACAGATATGGCATTGGGAGGAGTGAAGGATTAAGTTGAGTTTATCGTGGAGGTCGTCGTTGCATAGGTGGGTGGGTTCTGGGGGACTTCGTTAGGCCAGTAGGATAGCCAACAGTGTTGTTAGTTATGAATTCCATGAGGTCGATTTATTATTAGGTCACCAACAAGGATGAAAAGATATTGGACGTTGAGAAGGGTTGTTGTGTCAGATGTGGGTTGAGGAATTCGGTTTATTTTGTAGGCAGAAATGGTGTGCAGAGATGGAAGTAGATGATAGGGGGTGTGGATGACTGTGCCTCCGTTCTGAGATGTGGTTCTATATGTTCGGTGTGGAATGAAGTTTTGTATAGTGAAAGGTATTAGAGAAGTTTCTTGGATAATAAGTACTCCGCACTACACGTACGGGTCTAATAACCACAGCAGTTATCTTACCCGGAAAAAACCATCAATCCATGTTTCCGGTACCAGTGACCAAAATATGAGTTTTTCTGTCAAATAATTACCACTTTACAATCATCACTTTCGTTTCTGCATTACAATATTTTCTTTATTTTTTACTGATACGTTATTGCTTGATATTGCCTTCGATCGAGAGGAAATACGTGGTTACGAGGGAAATATGAAAATAGTTGAATGATATTCTCTTATGAAGGGAATTATGAGAGGGAATTAAGAAAGGGAATTAGGGGAAGCAAATTTAAAAAGACAACCTTAGTCATGTTAATATCTAGTTAATTAGTAAATCAGTATTAATGGTATTCTAAATAATAAAGATAATTTCTTTGAATAATATTTTCTTGTGGAGGGAATTATGAGAGAGAATTAGGAAAAGAAATTATAAGAAAGAAATATGAAAAGACAATCCGAGTCAATTTAATATCTAGGTCATTAGTAAATAAGTAAATCTGAATCATTAAAATTAGGTAAAAAATAAAATCATGAATTAACTGGTTCTAATGGTCTTGGGAGACAAAAGTCCTCGTGTTTTTTGTCGCCGCCCATTAAAACCCATATCCCGCCCTTGCTTGCTAGTTATTTATAACTACCTTAGTACATGAGTACGTAGCAGCCGAGTATGTAAAAGTGTAGCTCTTTCTGGCCAAGCGTCTTGTAGGCCTTTCTTGAGACGCGCGCACCGCTCCGTTGCAGGAAACGCATCCCACTGGCGTGTGCAGGCGCCGGCCCGGCGCGCTCGCAGGTGCGTGGGCGGGATGCAGCGCCCCGGCGCCGTAGAGCGCAGCCGGCATGCAGCAGCGGCCCTCCCGCCTGGCGGCCGCTGGGTCCCGCGCCGCTCCCGTCGCCGCCGCCGCCGCCGCCACCGCTGACGTTCATCGCCATCCGCTGCAGCCTCCGCCGGCGCCGGCGCCGGTCCCGGGCCCCAGGCCGCAGGCCGCCCACGCCCCTCCCGGCCCCGCCCCCGCGGCCCCGCTCGCCCACGCCCACGCCCACGCCACCGCCCCCGCGGCAGACCTCAAGCGCACTGTCAGCATCGGCGAGCTGCACGCCGCCGCCCCCGGCCCAGATGCTCGCCTCGCCGCGCTGCGCGGCCGCGCGCCCAAGCCGCGCTACTACTCCCAGGTCAGTGCGCTCCTAGCATCTGGTCCTCGCATGGACTCACTTGTGCTTACGGCACTCAAGCATTACGCACTTCGCATTAGTCAAGCAACAATAACGAAAATGAAAATAAAAATCATAATTGATTGCTGAAAATAAATTCTATAATTTAACAGAAAATAGAAGTACGTAGTATTATAATTTTTCAATATTTTATGTTATTCCAATTTATAATCGTGTTTATAGTTTTCATTCCGGTTCTTTGGGGTCCTTATTTCTTTTGATGTAAAAGTTTTCTTCTTCCATGTGCAACAGAAAAAATAAGCAGTGTAGCATCATGTGTAGCTTCCATGTGTAGCAGAAGAACTTATTTCCAAAGTGAAGAATCAGTATTTTCGTTTGTTTTCTAGTCATACTTATCGATGTTTTTAGGCCGCATTTCCAAAGTAATTGATGGTTGGTCATAGGTGACCGCTTTCAATCTTTGATGCCCTGGCGTAATAAAAGAAAAATGTCAACATACTGGCAAATAATGCGTTTAAAATGGCATCTCCTATGTCCAACAATATCCGAAAACTGTTTATTTTTTTTTTATTCGCATCAACAGCGTGGGTTTTAGCGACTTTCTATTACAATTACAATATAGAGTCAATGCAGTTATAGTTATAATATAACAATATTTCCAACCATCTTACAGTAATAATAACAATTCAACGCAACCGTTACAGTTCACATGCATCCATTAGACTTAAATGACCAGGAATATATTAATGGCTATACAAAATTTGATTATTTTTTCTCGGTCTTCTTTAGAATGGAGTATTTATTCGTGGTTAAATCTAGTTAATTCTCTTTGGCTGTTATATCTGGGACATACTTTGTAAATGTGATCAAGATTTAGAGATGTACTGCATTTATTACATATGGAAGAGATGATTATTTGATTAGATGGCTTAATTTACTATGTCCTGTTTGTATCCTTGAAAGGGCTACTTGCTCCCTGCGTCGGAATTTTGTATGTTTGGTTAGCGCATACAAATTATTTATAGATTTATGAAGTTTGCTGGCTTTTGTCCGGACATGGTTCCATTTATTTTACATTTCTCCTCCAACATATTTTAAAATATCTTCAATTGTACATGACAAGTTATGTACATTTGTGAGCATCTGAGAACAAGTAAGTATTACCTTAACAGACGCCTCTGGTTATGAAGACCGATTCAATTTGAGAAGGCATCCATATTAGGAGCAAATCCACTCCCTCTCTGATAATCTGAAAATATTCTTCCACAATAACAGTGTTTATTTCTGTTTTAGTGTTCTTGCTTCAGTTAATTGGAAGTTTTTGCTTCAGTTAATGAGATTTAGAGCAGAATAACATTAGAAGAGTGAAGCTGGAGGATGAATTTAAATGCTGACATTACGACGTAGGACTTCGCAGTATTTCTGGCATATTTCTTGATCTGGTATTTAATAATTTTATCAGGCATGCATACTATGTTGTTTTTTGTTTCGTTGGTACTGCCATGTATGGAGACTACAGAACTACTAGATGGAGT
The DNA here is from genome assembly GCA_038098605.1 of Gryllus longicercus. Classification (NCBI taxonomy): domain Eukaryota; kingdom Metazoa; phylum Arthropoda; class Insecta; order Orthoptera; family Gryllidae; genus Gryllus; species Gryllus longicercus. Next base: position 1,835,260 of record JAZDUA010000212.1, read on the forward strand.
AGTTCGTGTCAATAAAATTTGAGAACTTGCTAAGCCATTTGTCCGTTGTTCGGGTTTCTCTTTTGATAATTGGTTAAGGTTAAGTCGATTTTGACATGTGGAATAATCCAAGGTTGTACAGCAGACATTCTGTTTCTCAATATGAGTGTATTGAATATTAAATTTATTTCGTAATTTTTTAACTCTAGAAAAGAATGGTTTGTGATGATGTTGATCTTGATGTACAGTTTGCGATGGGGAAAATACATCATTATATACAATAGAATTAATTGAAGAGGCAGCTTTAACTGCGAACCTAATGCTCAGCAGTTGTCTTCGAAAAGTTAATGATGGTTCTTGAACCTCTATTTGGATGCTTCCAAAAGGACTTACCGAATTGATTGTCATTAATAGTTTTTTTTGATTATTCATAAACCATCTAATTCTCTGGTTAACAATTTTTCCCAAAATTTTACACATGTTACGTGTTAATGAAATAGGTTTATAATTGAAAGTTTTCGAATGATCTCTGCCAAGTTTTGGTACTGGCACAACAGTTGCCGTTTTCCATATTTCGAGAAAGATGCTATTATTCCATATTAATTTGTATATTACAAGTAGGTTTTGTTTACCTTTCAAAGAGATTTTTATAAGGGCATTCGGAATATTATCAGGATCACGTTGATATTAGTTGTAGATTCAATAGTAGATGTTAATTCAGATAGTGAAATATGTTCAGTAAGTTGACTTGTTATCCAATTTTATTCTTTATCCAGAACAATTTGTTGATTTTCTATTCATTTTTATATGAAATAAACTCATTGAGGTGGTTCACTGTACTGGAATGTTTTGCAAAAGTGGTAGCAAACTCATTGACAATTAGTACAGGGTCAGTGACAACTTGATCACCAATATATAAAAAGTTAATTTTATTATTTCTTTTGTTTTCTTGAATTCTTTTGACTTTTTTCCAACATGCAGATAGACTATTTTGACTGAATATTGATGCAACATAGTTCAGGTTTTAGCTTTGCTGTCTTTAATGGTTCTTCAGGATGCAGCTCTGGTTCTCTTTATATTCAATCATTTTTAAGAGTGCTTTGTTCCTTATATCTATTAAAAGCATGTTTTGTTTGTCTGATAGTATCCTTACATTTCTCGTACCACCGTGGTACGCTTTTTCGTTTCAATTAATTTTTGTATTGACAAATTCAGTCATTTGCTGCTTTGCTGATGACATCTGAGAAGGATTGAATAGTTATGTCTGAATTACCAATATCATTGAGAGGATTAGCCTGAGAAAGGAAAACATCATTCTGATTTTGGTATTTAGTCCAGTCAGCAATGTTGAAGTTCCTCTTTGGGATAGCAGGCGAAGGTAAATAATTGCATTTGGGACTGATGATCTTGATAAATATAGGATAGTGATCACTACAACAAATTTAATTTTCGACCCTCTTGAGTCAGTTTTATATGATCCACAAAGGGAATGATAACTATTAAAATCTAATAATATAAAAGGTTTTGGTAACTGTTTAATAATATCACACATTTCATTACTTTCAAAGGAATAGCTGTTTGGAATCTAAATATTGCATACGGAATGGATGGTGTGAGAAAGACTCTTAGTAGCAACAGCTTCTATTTTAGATTAAATATATTGTTGTTCTGTATGTAGATAATCCTTAGTATAAATGGCTACACCTCCATAAGTATAATTATAATTGTTTCTGTTATTGTTCAAGCATTTGAAACCATTTAGGTTACCAAAATGTACTTCTTGCACTGAAATACAAAATTAGAAATTTTAAGCTTCTTAATAATCCTAGTAAATCTATTTTTGATGGATCTTTCAGTGATACTTGAGCAAGTCAAAGTCATCATTTTGATAACGGCTTCAATGTCATGAGAATAATCATTTGCCATTAGAATGGGATCTGAAGGTCCAAATGAATTCTCCCAAAATGATTTGAATTGATTATATGTTAAAGGGAATTTATTTTGATTGGATTCAACTATATCTTTTATGGGGGCAATAATTTCCTTAACAGATTTAAGAGGTTAAGTGTCTTGATCATTGAGTTCTTCATTTGCTTGCCCTTCCTCTTTTTTTTCCTGGATTGTTTTTGGTACACTTTAGCAGTAGTATGCATGTTATCGTTTAATGTTTATTGTATTGATGAAGATTCAGAAAGAATACATTTTGTATTTAAATTACGAAAATTTGTGGTTGGTTTTAAATTTCTGCTGTACCAGATGTAATGTTTAGTTTAGTTCGGTAGAGTTATTTTCTTTTTAAACATGCAAAGGCTTGGATGGACATTGATTAGCAATGATCCCTTCTTGTTTGCACTGAAAACAAGATATGTCAGTGAAGAAGTAGATACTGTATATACTGTCTTGATAATAAATAATGTGGACCCCGGTGATTTTTGACATCATTTGGATCAATGAAGGTCTTAATGTGAGATAGACACGGCTCTGATATACCAGCTCTGATGAATGTGATGTTGGTAGTGCTCTTAATTTCCTACGCGTGAAGCTTTTAAAATTTCATCATGAGGAATCACAGGATATACATGGCAAATATTTACTCGTAAATTAAAGGGATTACATTCAACTTATGGTTATTGATTTCTATTAGTTTGTGTTTTTCTGTAATTTCCTGGACAGTTTCAGAATTTAAAAAAATATATACATTTTCTGTTATTTAATATTCATGACATGCATTTAATTTTACTGGATTCACAATCCAAGATATTTTAGTTACTTAATCTTTAATGCTGATGTCATCCAGAAATGATTTTGCTTTTATTACAATAGCTTGGTCTTTGTTTGGGAACATCACGCTTTGAACAGCGTTGGAATACGATTTGTTTACCTGAACAGGTTGACCACCAGTAGAATTGGAGGTTAGGACTCCCCTGTCAACAGAAGAATCCATTTTCTTTACGCCTTCGGGCACTTTCGTAGGAGATTCGATGTTTCTATGAGTACGTTGACGATACTTAAGTGTTTGTTCACAACTCACTCGTTATTCAGTTCACAACTATGCATAAACAGTCTCACCACTAAACTGTTTTACAGTCTCACACTAACATGTCCGTATGCGGTGGACGACAAGCACAGTCTGTGAATCTTATTCTGAACTATAGGGCAAATTTTAACACTTGTCTTTAACGAAAAATTGTGTTTCTTAAATATACAGCACTTTGAAAATAAAGTCTGCAAATCTGAAGATGCAAGCTTCTTCGATTGGAAAGAATTGTTATGCGAGTATTTCATTAGTACTATAAATCCCTTGCCCTTAAATCGAAAAAGGTTATTTTAGATTTAAAAAATCCCATTTACCATTTCCAATTTATATAAACACATGAAATTTTAAAAACAAATGTACGAGTCATTGTAGTACAGTCTTAAGTACAACTAATTTTATCCGCCATCAAAAAATTGACCATGTCATCGAAAGCTACTACACGAAAATTTTGTACGCTCATGATCAAACATAACAAGAGAACGTTGATTTATTTTTTTGTTTGTTTAGCCATTGAAAAGTATTGCAGATATAACCTAGTTAGGGTCTCAAGTGATACGGATTCCTCTATATCAGGGATGTCCAACTTGTCCGGATGCTCTGAAACAGTGGGGGACGGATGGAACCATATATGATATCAGCCTCCACAATGCATAACGTAGTTAAACATAGGAATGATTTTGAATTTCTGAATTTACTAAAGAAAAAATCCTTAAATCACAACTTAACCTATTTTTACATTAAGGAAGTGTTGACCTCGACAGGGGCGTTCACTAGGCGCAATATTCTTGCCCGACATGGATGCAAGGGACTTTCGAGCTTGTCTAATAACCTTTCGCGGGACACAATAAGTGGTACCGCGGGTCGCATGCGGCCTGCGGGCCGCCAGTTGGACAGCCCTATTATCATTTGCTTGCATTGGTTTTCCACTTTCAGGACCCGTTGTAAAAGTAACGAGTCATAGATGGTGCGCGGCCAACGAGTAAGGAGACCCCAGCGTCCATTCTTTCCTAACGTCACACTCGTTTTAATGTGCGGCAGTCTAGTGCAATCACAGCAAAACGTATGTTGTAGTTTAACATGATTATTCAGTAAAGTAATTGCAATCCCGTACAAATACTTTGATTTTTACGAAAAAGATATATTGGAGTTCACACCATGGTCATTATAACTTTCCAAGTTATTGACAGGATACACAAAACACTTAATAATAAATATTATCAGATTAGTGGATAAATAATGTTGCTATATGTATAGTAAATAACTTTCTCTAACACTGGCCATTGTCAGATTCTATACAGAATTCACGTTTTGTGGGTATTGTGGGTTTTCTTGGTATCGAAAAATCGATTGACGGCAAAATATCTGTCTGGACATGTCTTTTTTTGTCTGCAGTCAACGCTAGCACCTAAACCGTTCAGACAATTTTCCCAAACATTTTTATTCCTCAATCGATCTGAACAAACTCAAAACACTACGAGTTTGAAACTCGAAACACGACGAGATATTTTGATTTTGGAGGATACAAGAAAACCTCAACATTTCAAAATTGTCTCATACATTGCGCCAATTTTTTTATTAAACCTTGTCCTCAGATGGCGCAGGTCTCCTTTTCGTTGAACTCTAAATTTTCGAAAATTGTAAAGGTTAACAATTCTTTGGCATCTTTCTAAAACTACAATATTGAAGATCGATATTTTTTCTTAATGAAATTTATTGTGCAATGATAGTTCTTGAAATAAGGTCATTTACAGTGTTTCGAAAATATGAGTAGTTTTGGCTTAATTTTGCGTGAAATATAGGCAATTTTGAAACAAATATATTCTTAAAAACTGCTCCAAATTTTTTGTTTAAACTTTCTCCTCGTATGTATCAAAGGACGGTCAAAAATTGTTGGTGGTCCCAATTTCGGCGAGCTCTCTGTATTTTCGAAAATTGCAAGAGTAATATATTGAAGATAAAGAATTTTGTCTTGAATGAAATCTGTTCTGTCTGAAAAAGTAGATCTTCAATAAAATTCATACATTTTTTAAACAACGAGTTGTTTTCGTGTAATTACATCTTGAAGCGAATGCAATTTATAAAAGACACTTGCTCGAAAAGATTCCAAATTTTCTCTTTAATTTTTTTCCACGGGTAGGACAAAGAATGCTGAAAACAGACTCAGATCACATTTTCGCTGAACTCTTTAAATTTTCGACCATCGCAAAAGTTTGAAATATTGTGAGAAAGTGTGTGTTGTTGTAGCACCACTAGTTGAAATTTATGAGAGATTTAGTTGTTCTACAATACATTTCAAATGTTCAATGTCCACGTAATTGGGTAAAAACTGCTAAGAGTGGGTAGCAAAATCTAATTTACATCTCACTGTTTGCACTGAATTTTCCATTTTGCACATAATATTGTCCAAATCAATAAATTAATTATCTTGCTTTCTCTTATTTAGGGGACCAGTGTGTCCTCTATATTATTAATTATTAAATTGTTATGCAAAGTCTTAAAAGATGCAATATACAGTAATCATTGTTGACATTCAGTTAACAAATTAATCTTTCCCTCATTCTTAACCACTGACCAGTGGAGTATATTTCTCTGGTTTTAAGAAATGAGATAATATTACACTTTTTACTAAATCCCGTTTAATATAGTGCTTTATTCATTCAATGCTATCTATCATGAATTGTGTGACTCAAATTTTCTGCTTTTACTTCAACAAGTCGTTTAACTTTTGATACTGTTTAAGAACAATAGGGTTGTTTGAAAAAATTGTAGGCAGTCCATTTGCTTCTCTGAAACTTTTATTTTATCTTTAATCAATTCCCCTTTCTGTTATAAATCATATTCACTCTTAGAAGAGTCTTCAAAATATTTTACACAAACAACGAGATATTTTTAATAATAATAAATCAATTGGAATGTTTCTCATGCAAGTCTAGCAAAGGTTTTCGTCTGTTGGTGATGAAAACGACCGCTACGTTTGACTTCCGACAGTGGTGGATTTTAGATATTAGCCACATAGCTTGGTCGAATTCAGTCGCTGTCTGAAGGAGAATTCTGGCCGGCTGCTCTGATCGTAAGTTTTGGTGGTATTTCCTATTGCTATCAGGTGAATCCTGGAGCAGTATCCTATCAAATGGAAAGCTGATTGGCGCAGTGGTGAAGGAACACCACCACCTCTCGAAATAAACCCCACGGAATTAACGACCACAGAAGTTTACGTGCCTGGATCCATCCATCAATCGATCTAATGAAGCATTGTCTTCATCAGTTCCAGTATCATAATTTCATTTTCATCTCAATCCACTACAGTGTGTAAGCATAATTTGCTTTCTTGAATGTCCACACCTTAAGTGTCATTACAATACCCTACAATACATACTATATTCATTATAAAAATTGCTTATGATTTCCTCGAATACAGAATTATAGTTCGTCTTTAAAAAATTAACTAAAATTAAAACACCATGTACAAAACATCGTGACCAGAAATTAATATGAAATCACGTTAAACAAATTATTATTTACTTCCAAATATCCTTATTTTTTCTCTGCACTGTAGCTGACAGAAAAAGAAACTGTCAAGTATTCATTGCACTCTAAAATTTAACAATAATAATAATAATAATAATAATAATAATAATAATAATAATAATAATAATAACAATAATAATAATAAGTACGTGTCTCTGTATGCTTGTGTGTCTATTTCATCATCATCATCATCATCATCATCATTTCACACCATTTCCCAGGGCTTATAACCTTGGGGTGTAAAAATGGAATCAGCATTTAATGCTGATCCCCGCAATAGAAAAGTAACGTGCACCTACCCCAATAATCATGAGTAAATCCCGGTGGGATGCACGTATCGCGTGGCCCCGTGATTGCCAAATCGCGATGATGATGATGATAATAATAATAATAATAATAATAATAATAATAATAATAATAATAATAATAATAATAATAATAATAATAATAATAATAACAAACAAAATAGTAATAATAAACTACGATAATGAACCGCGTAACATACTTTTATTGTAATCTCGCTACATAAACAATCTACAAAAGAGTATTGCGTGGCAAGTTCCATGCTTTTTTCGAACATTTGCCCAACATTTATTCTTAATAAAACCGGTAAACATTGATACTCATTTTGGAAAGCAGGTTATGTGGTTCTGAGGATCATCCTGAATAATGTTCACTCAAATGAAAGCGACTAATTACTTTGTTTGGTTCTCCCTTGGTGCAGGAGATGCTCTCGTCGGCCGGCAGCTCCACCGAGTCGTCCGGCTGCACCGAAAGCAGTTCCAAGACGTCGCTGCACTCCGCGGAGAGCACGGAGGCCCGCGCGCGCCCCGCGCCCTGCCCCACCCCCGCGCCCACGTCCGCGTCCGCGTCGCTCTTCTTCCGGTCGGAACGCGAGCACCTCGGCCTGCGGCCCCACGCGCCCGCGCTGCGCCCCTTCGTGGCCCGGCCCGCGCCGCTGCGCCCGGCCTCGCTCGCCGACAGACAGGCCTCCGCGCTCGCCAAGGGCCCCTCCAAGGACCAAGGTGCCCATTCCGCAGCAATCGCAGGCGAATGTTTAGTTCTCCTCCCTGCCGTTCGAAGCACCACCAGGCCCGGTAGATTTAGTATGCTGTCTTGGAATAAAAAGGAAGTGAATGCGTGGCGCAGCTGGTACCGAATTGTACGCGCACGTTTTCTTGAGCTCCGGGATAACCTACCCCCACTCCTTTGCCCACATTACTTGAATGACGAATAAATGATAGCAACGAGCGTTGTAGATAAATTCTGATAAACGGAAATGTTCGCTACCGTGTAATAGAAAATATTTTGTACCGAAAAAGAAACTACAAATTTGATACAAAATTCCTTTCGTCAAAATAGACAAAACTCCCCACTCTTCTCGCAACTAGTGAAGTGAGGGCTCAAGAAAACGTGCACGGATAATACAACCTTTATGTTCGTGGGGTCCATTCCAGCCCTTATTGCTTGTTTGCTGGCTATTGCTGTTTTTGTTGTTATTTTGATGGACAGAGAAACCATCGTAAATTATTCGTTGCACAAACTCAAGGACAAGGATTGTGCATAACACAAGTCACGTCTTCCTGATCAATACAATTGGGCTAATTTTATATTCCCATGACGCAACATGATGTTGAGGAGGACCAAGGGCCCGAGCCTCGTCCTCAATCGGATATGCTTAGCGAAGCGTGAACAGCCGCTACAAGTGAATTGTTCTGTCAACAGCAGTAATGGCGCTGGAAGTGGCAGGGATAGAAACTAAAATTCGTCTGCGATTTAGAATCATGCTACTGCACGATTACAAAGGGATACGATAACAAAGTTTCTCCACAGACATAATCATGATAACGTATACTCTACACATCAGAGAGCTTTTGCACAGCGGGAGCATAGCTTGCATAGCTTTTGCATATTCAATTCATTACGAACCCACCTTTGATCCTACGCACATGCGCTAAATCTAATGTTACGACAGTGTTATATCAGAAAACAATTCTTTTCTAGAATTATTAGGTGTAATCACGTGACTTGTATTGTGCACGTATTGTGCAGTCTTCATGGCTAATATTCGCTAACTCTATATTCGCAAGACGCAATATAATGTTGGCGAACAGCTTCTTCACCCGTATTGGTCGAAGAGCATCTCTAGTCGAACAAATCCGAATCAATAAGATGTAGCATTATGGGAGTTCAGCGTTAGCAGCACACTGCCGTCACAGTTCACAGTTATTTCTATTTATCGTGGTCTCAGAATGAATGCTTAATACAAAATGCATTCAACATTTCAAGCGTTTCAGTTCACGTGGTTGCCTCTAAGATGCATTTATTTATTGATTTAACACCTTACAACAGTTAAAAGCAGCGAGACGTACTATGGGGAGAAGTACCATTTGTGCACGGTTTCTCGAGCTCTGAGATTTGTATGTTAACTTAGTATATACATATTAAGTTGATTACAGGTAACAACGAGAGTCTTTGCCAATAATCGATAAAAAAATATTCACTCCCGTGTAATACAAACTATCTTCAAAGGCAAATCAAATACAGATTTTAAATATTATCCCTTGTCGTGCCCCTCATGACGGAATTGACTTACTGACACGAGTAAATGGAGATCGATTATTTGAATAACTACAGCGAATGCCGGAGCAGTACCCTAACAAACGAGCCACGGACCGCGCGCGATCTAACTTCCTCTTCCTTTTCCTATCTGCATCCCTTACTTACACGCACACACTTCCATGGATAGTGGGAGACCGGTCGGGAGCTTAGAGCTGGTCCCGGCAGGGAAGGTATCCCATTGATGGGAGATACGTGGTTGGGAAAAACCCCGCTAGCAGACGAACAGGTATTTTCATGTAATTTGATCTTATTTATTGATGTATTTCTCACCTGATGATGAAGCAAAAGCCTCCAAAACGTTGTGTAATTTAAGAATTTTTTAAACAAGCTGTGTTTATGAACTGTTAAACTTTACTTAAATTTCAAAGCATGATTGTTTATAAATCAGAAGAACCTGTTTTAAAGGAATAAATATCACAGACAACATTGTTTAATCAAAATTATCTTTCTTTGCATCTGTAGGCCCAAACAAAGCGAACTCTATATTATAGTATTTTTCCGTACGAAACCTTTATCAGTAAATAAGAAGCGTTTTCAGGTTGCCAACATGGATTTAGAAAAACAAAATCTACGGAAACAGCCATATTTTTTTCTTCTTAAAGATGTCGCTTCATCCATGGATCAAAATGAATCACCTATTGAAATATTTTTAGACCTTTCAAAAGCTTTTGACGTCATTGATCATAACATTTTACTTTCAAAATTATCTTCGTATGAAATTCGTATTGCTCTAGATTGGTTATGTTCATACCTTAAAAAAAATCTCGGAGAGAAAAAATCCCTTACTGAATTATTAGTACATTATTTACTAACCTCTCTGGTTCATTGCAAATAGCGCAGGTGTTATGCATTTTAAAAATCTAGGGCTAAATTCAATATAATTATACATTATTCTGTGGTGTTTGGTCAGAACATGATAATCCAAGACTCATGTTCAGATGTGCCTCTAGCAATTCTACACCATTATTTGTTAAAGTACTGGCAGATCTTTTTCTTGAACTTTGTTTCCTGAAGCACCTATTAAAACGTTACGAAGTTAGTTTCCACTCCGTTTAAAAATCCAATGATATGGAATAGCCAGAATTTCACCTGAAGGTGATTTTGGAGTTATTGTGTTCTGACCAAACTCTACAGAGAATTATTAATTAAAATGCAACTAAAAATCGAATAGTTGGTAAACTTCATACAAACAGAAAATGTTGCGTTTTCAATACTCAGATTCAAACGGTTTGTTTACTTTGTTATGATACGATTGAGAGTTGAGTTTCTTCCATGTTCTTGTCTTTACTCTCTCTCTCTCTCTCTCTCTCTCTCTATATATATATATATATATATATATATATATATATATATATATATATATATATATAACTTTTTCTTGGACAAATTGCTGCCGAAATGATTTAAACAAATAGTGATAGTAAAACCGGTCACTTACAGATATTTTATCATGGATGGGGAGTTAACCTTAATTCATGTGTGAAACATTTTTAAAACGTTTCAGAATATCTCGTTTATATCACAAAATGAAGTGAACTCATTTAACATTGACAAATCGCAAGCGACATGATAATTGCTAGAACAGCATTAGCAAATATTACTTTGTATTTCGCGAGAGACTTAAGCCCCGAAGCCTGCCCGTGGGGACGTGTCTGTTCGCAGGGACTCTGAAGAAGCCGAAGAAGGACGCGCGTCGCGCCGAGATCGTCGCGGCCGTCACCAAGCGGCTGTACACCACCAAGAAGAAGGCCGAGGCGTCGACGGACGAAGCGCCCACTCCCGAGCCCTCGGCCGCCGCCCCCGCCTCCGCCTCCGGCGCCGCGGACGACGAGGAGGAGCCCGAGGAACTGAAACTGTGCGCGCGGGCGCGCGCCAAACTGCAAGAGCTGAGTCGCCGGGCGCTGGGCACCGGCGGGCGGCGGGCGCGGCCCCCGCTCGCCGACGCCGATGTGCAGACGGACTTCCCGCGACACACCACGCGCGTCAAGGAGAAGGTAACCCTTATTAACGTTATTCGGGCGATATAGTGCAAATAACTGACGTGGTTCACCTTTATAACCAATCAAGTCCATTATTTGTGATTGATTATTTCGTGTTTCCGGTCTCGTCAATTTTTTTATGATCATTAGTCCCGTAAGTGTAGTGCAAATGTTTAATACGTAGTCGCAGTGTCCTTCCCCTACTATATAACTGGAGAGATCCGGCGCAGGCACGTCAGTTTTTCCCATCCAGGTATCACCTCGGAACCGCCCCAGCAGGGTAAAGCTCTTGTTCCCAAATGATCTCCTGACTTGTGTGGTAGGGTAGTGTATCTCAGTGTAAGTAAAGGGGTAAAAATAGGTCTAGGAAGAGGAAAGAAAGATCGCGCTCGCTCTATTTGTTGGGGTACTATTCTGGCATTCGTCCGCTGTTAATCGGAGAAACCACGGAAAACTACCGATCAGAGCAGCAGCATTCCGTGCATCCAAGTCACAGAAAGAAAGTAAAATGTTTTCATTATACAGAATGGGTAGAGAAAACAATTAAAAAGCATAATCATGTGATAACTAATATATTTTCGAATGCTGATCCTTCAATTGTACAGCTATGAAGGACACATATGCAACTCCTATAGAATTATTCAAAACAATTTGTGATGAAGAAATAATGGAATTTATTTGTAGAGTACAAAGTACGATATATCCAAAGGATGCACCAATTTTCTGTTGCCAGTAGAAGAAATATATTATTATCTTGCAACTTTTCTGTTTTCAGGCAATGTCCGTTTACCGTATAGAAAGGTACACTGATCTACATTGCATGATTCAAACGATTTTCTTGTCAAGAACGCAATGACTAGAAATTCATTTGAGCAGGTTCTTGGTTTTCTTCACTTTAATGATAATTCAACAATCGATAAATCACATAGAGTATACAAAATTAGACCATTGATTCCAAATTCGAACAAAACAATTATTGATCTAATTGAACTATTGCCATCAGTATTTTGAATAGATGAAGTCATGCAGCCGTATTATGACCATCACTCAATTAAACAGTTTATAAGAGGAAAACCAATAAGGTTGGTTTCAAGCTCTGGTACTTGGCAAACATCGAAGGTTATCTTACAAAATGTTCGCCCTACACTGGTGACATGACACACGGACTGAGCCTAGGTTCAGCGGTCGTAGAAAATGTGTGTGTTGGTCTTGTTCCAATAGGAAGTACCATATTTGTGGACAATTTTTTCAATGCCACTCAGCTGCTGCAGACGATGATGGATAAAAATATTAATATTGCGGGCACTATCAGACAAGACCGCACAGGACGAGTCCCTCTCAAGAACATAGAGAAAGAACTAAGGGGAAGCACTACTGTATTGCAAAGTATTGGTAGAAGAATTACTCTGATTAGATGGAAAGATAACAACCAAGTAACAATGAGAACAAATTTATAAGACGATAACATCCGACTTTCGAAGGGACATCCATTTGCTGGATCGACGAGGAAAGAAAAGAATTTCCACAAAACAACCAACAATTGTGCGTTACACAAAGGCCGATCTGTTCGATCAACACAGAAATCTCTACAAAATACCTATTTAGTCTAAAGAATTGTGATGGCCATTTTCAGGTTCTGCCTGAATGGAACCATTGTTAATGTGTTATTGTAGAACTTGGCATGCCACTTCTATATTTCATCCATTGACGATCACAATGGTGGCACGTCCTCAAATAACTTCACCAAGAGGAGCAAAACCCAAAAAGAGACCCTTGTGCTCAAGTAACTCCGTTTAGATGGAAAGAATAATTTATTGGACTTTCAGATTACTCAGCATTGTAACGGTGAGTGCGGAAAATGTACTAAATATAGTTGGTTAAGTGTACTTGTGGGCTTGCATCCAGCAAAGTGTGTTGTTTATTTTCATTCAAAATAGAAAATAGAAACAAAATGGATTTCTCGGTAAAATAAAATATATAAATATGTATTGAATCAAAATTCACTTTTGCCGATCTGGTGGCCGAGATCGCTAAGGCAGTAGTGCCGTAACTATCTCGAAATGAGGATCGAGGGTTCGAGTCCCGGTTCGGGCATGGTTGTATTGTGTTCGTCCTCTCACCCCCTATCATCATATCGTGTCCTCCTCACAATTACCATACCGATACAAGCAATAGTGGTGGCTAATGACCTAGAGTTGATACGACCTTAAATAACAAAAAAATCATTTTTTATTTCATCTTATATGCTAATGCCCAGCGTATAATTTATATACGCCCCTAAAAACAGTATTTTTATTTCATTTTAAAAATATTTGGTACCTGAGATATTTATATCTCAACAAACAAATCTTAGTGATATTTTTTGTCAAAAAGTCCAAAAAGAAATTTCGGGCAGTAATGAAAGGAACTCGGTGCCCTGTAAGCTTGCAAGATTTTGGGGGGGGAGGGGGATACTTGATATAAAGCTTCAACATGTTCAAAATTTTCTCAAAAATTGCTGCATGTTTTATTATTGAACTTTGTCCTAGAATAGTGTTAAGGACTTTTAAGAGAAGAGTATATATCACATTTCCGGTGAAATCTCTGAGTTATTGAAATTTACAAAAGTTCAATTTTTTCGGCGACTTCCTGCAACTACATATCGAAAACAGAGGTTTTTCATAATAAAATATGTTCTTTAAAGAGAGATCATCAAATTGTATCATGTACAATTTTACGAGAATGTAAATAGTTTTCACGTAATTTTGCGTGAAATATAAGCAAATTTAAAATGTTATAAATCATTTTGTCTCAAAAACCGCACCATTTTTTTTCAATTTTCTCCTCGCTTCTATCAAAAGGGAATAAAAAAGTTGAGCTAGTCTCATTTCCGGCAAATTCTCTGTAGTTTCGAAAATTGCAAAAATTTAACATTTAAAAATTACAACATTGAAGATTTTGATTTTTTGAAGAATTGAAATGTTTGCTTTAAACAAAATATGTTATAAAAAGTTACCTCTTTAAAAATGGTCATGTACATTTTTAAAATGAGTAGTTTTCGCTTAATTTTTGCTTGAAATGTAAAATAAGGAAATAATCATTTTCCCGAAAATAAAATGTTTTATTACGTAGGATTATGGGGCTTCTTTGAAAATTTCAGGTTACCACGCGCCCCCCGTCCCTATTTGCGCACGGCTATTGTTGTTTATTTAGTCAAGTTCTGAAGCAGAAAAGTTTGCGACTACGAAAACTGATGAGAATCTCTCCATGGACGAAAAGACGTAAACGCCTTCCAAGTCACACGAAAATTCCAATGCACAGTTTTTCAATCTTTTTCTGTTTTGAGAAATCTCAGGGTGTACTGTGAGGAGTTGGAGATATTCTCATGGGGACAGGTCCACAGTGCCACTGCATCTTGTGGAAAAGTAATGAGATTTCCATTTACCATCAACCCCGGAATAATTGATGGTGATAGTCTTCCTCATTTTGGTGTACCTTTCATCACACAACTTTAGGAGGTGTATGACAAGAAAATGAGGAAAGGTAAGCTTTTGACAAATACCACGACACCGACAGCAAAGGTCAACATCACGTACATGTACATTATTGTAAAACACCTTGCCTGATGACATTAAACGATTAAATTCGACACAAAAGTTGAAGTCCCAAGTAAAATATTTTCTGCTGCACAACTGTTTCTATACAATTAGAGACTATACCGAGCATCCAAAGGGAAAGTAATATTAATTTTAACAACGACATTTAGTGTATTATTTACCATTTGGATTGTATAATTCTAAAGGACCTGTAACAACTATTGTACTTCAGCTTCTGGGTCAATGACTGACATCTCGTTCAGGTTTTCGTCCAGTTTCCCTGATCCTGGAGCAAATGCTGAGATGGCCGCTTGTTTTGCCTCTGGACATAAATGTAACTTCAAATTAACTTCTTCCCATAGCACGTCACACACAGTTTTAACTGTTTTTGACGTAAATAAATAAATAATAAACTATGCTTTTGGATAGCATCAACATCGAACCTGAGGGAACAAATTCATAAAGAGAGAGGGGATGTTGGGAAAGAAGATAGGTTTTCTGTTGACTGAAACTTCATTGCGAGAGATTGTTTGCTTGGTTCTTCCAAACAGGCGCGAAAGCAACTAGTGAGAAAGCAATTCGAATAATTTCATTTTTCTAAATATACCAGCAAAATACCCGGCGTTGCTCGGGCTTTCATCACATCTAATCCTTGTGAAAGATATCAATTTTACATAAACTACGGTGTTTAAGATTATTAATTTCAATATAATCGGTTCAAGTTTTAACAAGATACTATGATTTTCTTTCATTTTATTTTAAGTACATTGCTATTAGGTTAAAAATGTTTATCTTACGCACTGCTACTGTCCTCTAGCGAATCTATTAGGTACCACTTTTTCTGCATCGCTATACTGCCCTGTGGCGGGATATATTAGGAACCGCGAGCTCATAGCGAGAGGCGAAAAATTATGATCATTGTGCGTCTACCAACATATTATTTAAATTAGTGTTGTTACAACATCACTTTCACATGTTATTAGTAAACGTTATATAATATTATAATATTGCCACGTGTATGCTAACTTAAGCCATCTCTTGAAAAACTGTTCACCAAACGACGTGCGGGAGATTCGAAAAAATACATCTTTATTTTTTGAAAATTCAAACATTTATTGAAAATACAACTTGTACCTTATTGAATTCAATGTACTGAACTCTATCTCTTCAAAAAGGTCAAAGTAAAACATTAGAACCGTTTTAGAGAATGTCTTGTTTTCGTATTTGCGGAATATTTGTTCCAGTTCACACAAAATTGCGCGAAAACCTTGTATTTTGAAAACAGTGTATTTATACTAATTAAAGTGAATTCAACGCCAAGTAACCGACATCGCTAAAACAAAAAGTAGTGTATGACTAAATACGACATTTTTACATGCTATTTTTGGGATTGTCGCAGTACCCTTGCAAAGTTTGGTAAGATCAATGCAACACCAAATGCGGGAAATCTTTATTTTTCCGCAGCAAGGTGCGGGTATAACACCACTAATTTAGTTTTAGAGCTTGCCCGAAAGTGTTTGTATCACTCTCGTGGTAATTCTTCCGCAGGGTCGTTTAGGTTGCCGTTGGAGAGGTTGTCTGAGTAACTAGTGGTTCTACAGAATGGTACAGATTTTCCCGTATTAGTTTTCTATTTCCTTTGGTCTCGGCAAGCTATACGAACTTGCCACATACTCTTGCCAGCTGCCATCTATCGCCGCTCAAAGTATATTTTTTGGAAATGTTCTTAATTTTTCGATTTCCTAATAATAAAACAAAATATTATTTTATGAATATTAATGAATAGTAAAAGCTCGTTCTAAATTGCAATTTTCTTTGAAAAATTTGCAGCAGTAGTTAAGAAATTAAGCGCTACTGTAAATTCGAAATTTGAAGCACTTTTTCACAAAACATTTTTGAGTTCTGGAAAAACTTTTATTGGACGTCATTTGAAGCACATTTACTCACAAATACAATAGTGTTTAAAATTGCTGAAAATATGCATATTGACGGCGTGAGAGATCTTTCAAAAAAACACTAAAATTTTTGAGAAAAAAATATCCTGAAATTAACTTTACGTCATATTAAAGAGTGCAATTAGCGCTGTCCGTTTGAAACGTTTGAAGACAAAATTTGGAGCTGTTTTTGAGAAAATGGCGTTTGCGCGTTTCTGAAAATGTGGAATTTTGAGCTAGTTTTTCAAAGAAAACGGTTGAATTTTAGAGAAATTTTATATGACATTATTTAAAGCACGAGTACTCACAAATATAATAATGTGAACAAATTGCCGCTGATATAAATATTAACGACGTGAGAGAAGTCAAAAAAAACATTTTTGTAATTTTTGAAAAACAAAAGAATAGAGCAATATTGAGTTTATTTCATAAAGTACATTTATCACTATGCCTACCAAAAGCTTAAAGAAAAAAATTGTGAGCTACTTTTGAGAAAATCTTGTTTTTTGATTTTTTTAAAATTGCACATATTGCTCGCAATATTGCGCGAAAACTACAAAATTTGCTCGAAATCAATTTTGCGCAGCATTACATATATTTTCCTGTACTAAGTATAATACGCCACAGATACGTACGTATACGGGAAAGGAAACGGACGTACCCTCTTATTCTGTTCACGGAAGACCGGGATCTTTACGTAGATACTTTCTCTCCTGATTGGAACGCGATATCTATCTGTGAGCGAATGGATGTCGATATCCACTTCTTTTCTGTCAGTTTAGATAAAGTCGGGGGAATGAAATGATTGTCTGCCAGCTGGTCGTCTGGAAAAAAATTAGAAATTGCATCACAGAGACGTTCGAAGTTTTAGCTGATTCTGTTTGGCACTTCGGGGTACTGGCAAAACTTCTGAATCACGCTACATAGTTTTAGTTTGGTTACGCCTCAAGTAAGAAAACCTCCGAGACCAGGATCTTCTGACTGCCTAATGAGAGGTGGATACTAGAGCAGTATACGCACCATGGGCCTACATTTGGAGACGTGTGATACTATACAACAATCCACCCAGAATGAGCACTTGCGTCGTTGCTATGTATAGCCGAGCTTTTTGCACTTGAAGCAACACAGAAGATTGGCGAACACAACGATCAAATGTTTAAATCAGTTTCGAGGTATCCGGCTCACTCACCGCTGAATCCGCTGAATGTACACCAGTTACTCCTTCAGGTTCAAAAACTATCTCCAGGGCCTCTTCAGTCTCTGTTAAAAAGTCCTCACGGTTGGCCACACCGTTTCAGGCTCGGGTGAGTAGACACCCATACCTAGAGGCCGGGCATTCCCATCGCTCTATCGCAAGCGTTTTGTCAGTTTTTCTATTTGTTTGTCAGATAGACATTCGAAAAAAATAGTTCCAATATGTTGCGAACCACCACCTGGAATTAACCGAATTTCCCCCATTGAAATTCTTCATTGTCTCTCTTTCCGCATTAAAGGACATTAAAAGAAAGTGGAGCTTTGTTGGTCTGTCAGTATCCTTACAAAAAGACTTTGTAAGTTCAAAGTCTCTTTACGGAATCTTCTCTTCCTTGCGGAAGAGAGCGGGAATGGTGTTGTAGTATCCATAAAGAAGATACACATTTCATTTCCCAGCGCCTTACCCACCATGGAGCCCAACAAAAAGACATCTCACTGAGGTGCCAGAATTGGCATGGAGGTAAAGGTATAGCAAGTTGGCATTGAGCTTTCCCATCATGGTTGCCTCTGCTCACACTGGAGTTCAGTACAAAATCTAGTCTTAGCCGATTTATTGGAGATATATTAGACTCTGATCGCCGGTCTAGAAGAGGTGAAAGTCAAAAGTAGTATATCAGGACAGTACATACTTCCCCGCAGTCACCAGAACTCGCCGGGGTTCGTATAACAAACGGAGTTAGACACGGTTTACCTACAAGGTTCCTGCGTCAAGGCGTCGCGAGTAAGCACGCACAGACTCAACTCCCAGATTACCCATTCCACCCGCCGGCAAGCACGGTAAATACATGGGTGGACGTTCAACATACAGAGGTCAATGAAGAAGAAATGAGGGTGATAAAAGAGCGACGGTAAAATATGGAATGGAGGGCAAGAAAATGAAAAATTGATAAATAAACATAGAGATCCTTCCCTGCATTCTCTCGTCAGAATATGAACGGATAATACACTTCGATTCTGAACGTTCTGTATTCATTTAATAGACTGGAAAATTGCGTAACTTGAATAGCTAAATGTTACGTACATTCATAATGTAAAAATACAGTGATGTGTTCAGTTCGATGGGAGAATTTTCCTGCTATTACTTTTACTATTGTATTTTTTTTTTAATTTAATTATCTCCTCAGTTACAAACAAAGATTTAATCGTTCCTTCCTGCATTAATGGCATTAAATAATGATGATGAAATGAGGATATTAAATTGGAATGCCAATGGCATAAAACGACAAACAAATTCGTTCACTCACTTTTTAAATGATAATAAAATAAAAATTACTTGCATAACTGAAACCTTACTGCCAGGTGAAATATTTAAAATTAATGGATACGCAATATATAGAAACGATAGATTAACGCATTGTGCCTCGGGAGGAGTTGCAATCTTAATTCACAAAAGCAATAAACATTTCCAAATAGATATTTCATCCGACAAAAGTCTAGAAACGGTAGCAATTATAACTTACGTGAATAATGAGGAAATCCTGATTGTATCAGCATATAAACCACCAAACTACCCTTTCCCACAAGATATTTATAAAAATATTATCCAGAAGCATTCGAAAGTTCTTATAATAGGAGACCTAAATAGTAAGAACACAGCTTGGGGTTGCAATTCAACCTCATCACAAGGCAGAAAGTTATTACAACTAATTATTATCAACAATTTAAGTATCCAAGCACCCAGTGAACCAACTCACTATTCTTACAACAATAGAATCATCCCAGATATCCTAGATATAATAATCTCGAAAGGAATCAATTTCCAAATTTATCAAACGGTTGTTCCGGATCTAGATTCGGATCGGATAGTAGTAATATACAAGAGTGAGAGGTTGTATGCCCAAATGCTATGTACTAAAAATATGTACAAACCCCTGAAAGGCAAAACTGTCGAACAGGAAGAAAATAAATTTTAAAAAATTATCTACAAAAAGGCATTCTTGTGTTTTTAATTTTTTTGTTTCAACATTTTCAGTAAATGGAGAAAATGTTTTTCAAGGGGGAATCATTTTTAATTTCAGAATTAATTTTCATTTCTTGGACTGAAGATTCCTAATTTTCTCGTTTTACCAAATACAATTCTTTAAAGCATCCGTATGCTTATTTATTTTAACCCTCTTTCCTGGTCCTTTTTTAATCGAAAAATTGGTGGGGTCCCCAACAGGTAATAATGCGTAAGTTCCCAAACTAGTTAATCCAGAACTGCTGACACCCACGTGCGTTGGTCTCCGAATTTTAGAGGAATTGTAGATCTCGAACAGTTTTACTGTATTACATTAACCTGAGGATCAAATCAAAATAATATTATATGAAAAGTTGATATTATATGAATATTATATGAAACCTTAGTATAATTTGTTACATCTTCAACTGCGTGTATGGTCTGTTTAACCTCCCTGTGATCTGTTCCAGGCGGTGGAAACTGACCCGCGGACGCTGTGCGTGGCCGATGTCGCTGTGGGCACGCGTGATTCTCCGCCACGCGTACTTCGGGTGCGCGAGGTGGGCACGGGGCCCGAGGGAGTGGACGCTTCCGTGGGCACACGCGCGTCGCCCACGCACGCCCCATCTGCCCATTCCTCGCCGCCACCCCAGCCGCTCACCAAGGACGCGAACGTACAGTTGGACTCCGCCGCCTCGCAGTCGAGTGAGGGCGAGCGCCGCAAATTCGACTCGAACTGCTTTGATTGCTACCTCCAGAGTGCGGCCGAGGGGGTCAGTAGTGATGGACCATACATTTTGTCGTATCAAGGCACCAAAACGAAGAGCAACCAGTGTAATTTGTTCGACGGTTTACAAGAGAGTAAAGAGGTTGCCGTGGGTGTTATTCCGCATGCAACTGCTGTTCCGCCCGACTGGGTCGGTCAGAACCAGAGTAGGGACGTAGCGGTGTGTACGGATAAGTGTTTCTACCACACGCAGTTGCAAAAGTATGCAGGGGTCACTGCTATACCTTCACCTACGGTGCAAACCTCCGGGTCCGATGCCCTCTCGTCGAACAACTACCCAGTTTATTCGTGTGCGACGGAAAGAACAACCCAACTACCAATAAGAGACAGACTGACCAATAATATCCATGGAGGTAAGGAAAAAGAGGAAATTAAATGCAGATTGCCGGGATACTTAAAAACTTTCCGACCACATCTCTCACCTACAGATACGTATACAATGAGAAAAAGTTTAGGAACACAAACACTCAGTAACAGGCTTGGAAACATTCATTTTTCAAGAGAATCTCCCCATAAGTGGCAGGCCAGTGATTACATTTCATCATCCCACGTACCAAAGAAATATAAAAACTTTGAAAATCAAATGTCACGAACTGAACACTGTTGCCACACTTTCCCTAACAATCTGTTATACAAGCAAATTGATGAATGCTTTTCAGATGACAGTTTGGATTCTTGTAAAAGTGGAGACTATTGTTTGGAACCTGATTCTTTAAATGATATTCAAACCTGTGACAGCTTTAATCAATACAGATACAATTGTCTCTCAAGAAAGGATAGATTACCCAATAGTTTTTGCACGAATTCGAGTCACATTTGTCCAGTACATAATAAAGTTATACACTGTATGCCACATTCTAGAAGGCAAAGAGTGCACCACAACAATGCTTCTAGAGTTGATTTGCCATCATTTCACAGTTGCAATTCTATTAATAAACATCGTGATGGAAAACTGCAAGTTGATCTTGGGTTGGAAAGATGTAACATACATAGGGAAGATAGAACTTGTGAAAAACACCCTAGGAAATTGCGACAAAGAAGAGAGCATAGAGATACATATGAATATGAAAGGGAAGATGTATTAGGAAAAATGAATAATACTTATCCCATATTTATGAGCAGTAATTCACCATCTAAATCCACTACATTTCCTCACACTCAAATGCTTGAAACAAACTCAAATTTAAGATCATGGTCCAATTTAGATCCAACAAAACCTGTGGTTAATATTCAATCTGTAAGTGCACAATCACAACAAAATATTCCAACCAGAGCACAAGATGAAATAAATACAAAACAATATTTTACTGTAAATGAAACACCACTTTACACATTCACAAAGTGTAATTCAGGATACATGGCAAAAGAAGTGACATCTTTGACAATGTCACCAATTAACTTTCAACTCACAACATCTCATTTTCAAGCAACTCAGACAATGCAAAGAGAGAATGAAATAGATAGACATGCACAAACAGAAAGCCATGAGAAGAACTCAAACACAACACTCAAGAAAAAATTAAATGATGAACCACAACCTTCTCCGACAAATATCTCAGCTTTACTGTGTGCAGAGTGTAGTGAAAAAATTTCATCATTCACGGAAGATGCAGAAAACAAAAGTTTATTTCCAAATGCTCAAAACTCCAATTTGACAGAAAATGACATTTCAATTACAGAAAAGAATAGTAACTCTTTTTCAAGATGTAATTCAAAAGAAGCTGTGATGCATGACATAAAAATTAAGGAAAAGTCTATTTCTAAAGATTCTTCATTTCATGACATTAGAGAGAACTTATTTACTTCTAAAGAGAGTGTACTACCAGCAAATACCATTAATCTCTCTCATGAAGATTTACCTTCTAATATTACAAGAAATAAATCTGAAACTATCTCAATATGTAATCATAATTCGCAACAAAAAGCAGATTTATATAGTATTATCGCTTATAATCAAACATATGATCATTTGAATATTTCTTCTCATATAGATCCTTTAGAAGAAACAAATGATGCTCAAAAAGAAAAAATATCATTTTCTCCTGAAAATATAACTAGCTTTAAAAAAAATAATTCAGTTCATAACCAAGATGAGAAATCTCATTCTGTATTGACAAGTTTACAGCAGATAAAAGAATGCATACAAAGAATAGAAAATAATATAAGCAAATATTACCAAACAGAAATTGATGCAGAATCTTCACACAGTGAAACACCCACAGAAATCACAGCAAAGTGGGTCTTTAATAAAACATTACAAACAAATGATGTTTCAGTCTCAAAAGAATCAGAAGCATGTAGGTTTGAAACCCTTATAACTCTCAACAAACACGCAGACATCACACCAAATTGGAAAGGTCACTTAAAGGTTTCCAAAGTATCCTCAATAAAAATGAGTAATGATGCGAAGGGACAAGAAGATTCATCCAATCAATATGTTCATGTCAAAAATGATACAGACACAATTGATGACAATTCAAAATTGGGAACATACACTGGAGATGAACAGAAAGACACCAATATAGGAATTGAAATTGAAATAAATGACACGCAACTTAAAACAGGTTCTATTACATTTGGCAAGAATTACACTTCCTTTGACACCAAAGTTCAAAACTTTAAACTATTACTAATGCTGTGTGGTAACCTTATAAACATACAATCTCCGATATCTATGCAACATATAAAAGAAACACAGCAACCTCACTTTCCAGAAAATACAGTGATTACTTTTACATTTGAAGATGGTGGATATCAACCATTACAGAATGTAGTTGTCAAACAAAGCATTTCACAGGGTATAGCACATGATATGTTTGAAGGAAAAAAATCTGGATTAACAACACAAGATGAAGAAAATGGTGACCTTAAACCCTCAGCAAAAGAAAATGACATATCAGGACATAAATCAGATGACAAAAAGAAAATAATTTCTAATGAAACTGGTATAAATTTATTACCTTCCTCATTAAGTGATAAATTAAATTGCCCATTAAGCAATCATGTTAAAACTAATTCTGTAGAATGTGCTTTAGCAAAACCACATGTTCAAATTACTAGCAATACAGCAAGAAGCACTGATGAGTCACTAATTGCTGGTTCTGCCAGTGACAATGGTATAATAAATACTCAACCTTCAATAAATGGTGACTCAATCATAAATCACAAATGCTCAAATTCAAAAACCAAACACACAAAAGCATTTACGGAAGGAAAACCAAATGTATTTAATGCATTGTTTTTAAAGAAGTCAATTAAAAGAAAGAAAAGATGCACACCTCTGTCACCATCATCCTGTATGTGGAATTTTACAGACAGACAATCACTCCAGGAAGAATCTGATACAACAACAAGTAGAACATGTTCAACTCTGTCAACATTCATTAAAAAAGCAAACAGTCTTTTGACACGACTAAATGAAGTATCAACCATGCTGGACAAAAATAAAAAAAAATCTGATTCTGACACCTCTGTTCTTGTTACAGATCAGAACCCAGGTCAGTCAGATGAAGAAGTGGACAAATTGCAAGTTACTAGTGAATTACTTAGTAATTATTCAAAGCCTGTAGAAGAGTTAGCAAATAAACCAATTGCTACCATATCAAAAAATTACCATTCAATTCCTTCCAATCAAACATTATCAAGAAACAAATTACACCCCAAATTGTCTTCCTCTCTTCTAAGTGAAATTTCGTGTTCTGAAAACAACTCTCAAAGATCTCTTGACACAGTATCAGTACCATATAATTCACCTGTTTATCAAAACAAATCCACTCCACTCCTGTCTTTCAAGGATTATGAAATAGAAAATAATGATAGTGAACAAGCTTCAATCTCTTCAAGAGAACTAAATGGTAATGAAGAACAAAAGCAGCAAAAAAAGGAAAACCAAAATATTTGCTCTCATCAGTTATCTGAAAGTCAACCTTATATTTCTAATATTCCTTTTACCAACATTACAAATGAAAATAAGTCACAATTGAATTATAATGCACTTTCAACTTCAGTAGACTCTGACATAAGAAGTAATGTCTTGTGTGAACGAAACCAATTCAATCATCGTCAAGATAAATTGAACTCATATCACTGTAAGACAAATGATTCCTGCAGTTGTAACAGTCAATTATCTACAGCCTGTGGCAGGATTTGGCACAAAATGTGTTCAAGTGCAGAATCACTTCCTCACAGAAATGTCGAAACATCTTACATTCCAAAGACTAAGATTAGAAACAACTATCAAGTTTGTAATCAACACTGCTTTTCTTTATCCTCACAAACATATGCAGGTAATGAACTGAATACTGTTCCTAATGATTTTTGTACTTCAACACATTCAATGCATGTACCACGTAATATAGTCATATCAGAGCAAAGCAAATATAATCACGAAAAATCAAAATCTTTCCCTGCACACGGAAGCTACAAACCTTCACTAATATCAAGAAGCTGCCATTCACACTTTTCATCTGATACTAATAATTCATTAGTATCAGGAAAATATTTGTCTAATCAGTCTTGTAGCTTTACAAATTATACAAAACCTCAGAAACTGTCAACAGAGTATACATCAAAATCTGAACATGACACAACCCAATACATTTCTGGAATCAACAGAACTCATATCAAAAGCAAAATGATAAACACACCTGTGTATAGAAACACTTCACAGTGTCCAACCTGTATCAATCTACAAAACACAAATGTGGTCCCGTCAGATAATAAAACTGCAATTTCTAATACAAAAAAAGTAGTGAGAGGAAAATCTGTTGTTCCATCCACTGATATAGTACATTCTTCTGGATACATCAGTTCCATATTACCAAGTCCAAGAGCCTACATGCAATACCTTTTACATTTGAGAAGGCAAATTGTAGTTGCATCTGGGTTGGACACAAATTTTAATTATTCATCATTTACTCAGAATGATGTGTAATATATTAGGAGAGTGAAGTCATCAAACGTTTATAATTTATAAAGAGTACCTTCATCTATTTTCTAAAACATTCATCACATGCTATTATATATAAAATTAATTATTCTGAAGTATATTTTGCCACAAATGTTAGTAAAATTCTACATTTATAAAATGAGTAAAAATTGTACATTTATATATAATGAAATGTTAGAAATCTCAAAGAAAAGATAAAAATAGATTTTATAAAATATGTATGTATATATATTGAAATATTAACATTAATTCATACTATTTTGTATACAACATAAATTTAAAAAATTGAAAGAAGAGAAGCAAATAGTACAATGAACAACTGAAGAATACAAATTATGAAAAGAGCAAAACTAAGCAATTTCTCAGAGAATTAAATTTTGGAAAGTAAATAGTGCTAATTTCTTCCTAGCAGTGCTGTGGTTTTGTTATTATATGATAGCATATAATAGATTTCAATGGAAAAATATAAGAATAACTTCTCCAGGGCACCTTTAAATGTCTCCATGGTATTATTGATACTAATGAAAATGAAATTACTAATAACTTATTCTGCATGGCTGCATGATTCAGTATGGCTTGAACCCAATGAAATGTATATGTGCATTGTAGCAACATCATCAGCCACAAACGATCCACAATATAAATTGTAAAAAACATAAGGAGTCATAAATGGGATGGTTTTGGTGCTCAATCAAAAAGTTAAAATTTATTGTGAGCAAAAATGACATTGTAGATTCTAATAAGTAAGTGATCAGATGCATGCACAGTAGATTTCCTTGCATGCATGCCTCATAAACAAGAATATCAATACTGGAAACTTGTACATTTAGGTTTGATGGTTCACAAAATAATGACAATGAGGTGGAATCAAATCCAAAAATCTTCATCAGTAGAACCTGACATCAAACAAACACTGTTCATTTACGGTGATGGGTTTTTGGCATGACATCCGGGTCACCCTCGAACTCATTGTTATTTAGGAACCTTCTGCCTTCAGGGCATGAACTGTCACTAATATACATCATAACCATGCAAATGTCTTAGTTAGCAATCAACGAATGACTATTACCTCACACTCTTCCACCTATGTAATACATACATAAACAGCTTCATACTACGTTTCTCCTTACTTAGCTGTCAGGGCCATAACTGGAGAAAAGGTGACCCTGGAGAACACATG
This sequence comes from Gryllus longicercus, assembly GCA_038098605.1. Taxonomy (NCBI): domain Eukaryota; kingdom Metazoa; phylum Arthropoda; class Insecta; order Orthoptera; family Gryllidae; genus Gryllus; species Gryllus longicercus. Next base: position 1,862,022 of record JAZDUA010000212.1, read on the forward strand.
ATAATGGGGTCCCCACCTTTCTCGTTTCTCCCACTCTTAATCATCTTTTTCTAGTCACAATTGATAATTTTCTTAATAATTAAAGTAGCTTTATTTATTTTAATCAGATGAAAAATGTTTTAATAAATGCCTCATTATCTGATGGTATATTTCATTCCTGTGTAATCCTCAAAAGGATTTAACGTACAGAGAGAGTCATTTTAGGTGAAAAAAAATCTCAGTTAGATGAACAAATACTTCTTGTCATTTTGCTGAGAAACACTTAGTTTCTCCACAGTAATTTCTTGATGATTTCCATTTTTCATTATGTCAAGAAGGTTGTGCTAAAAGGAAGTCAAAGAGCTGATCATATTCTTAAGTGCTGTTGAAAGAAACATACACTTTTTTGGATGCAAATGACAAAAAATGCAAATTTGCGACACAGCAATGATTGCTGTGTCTCAATGACTCCTCTGTCTTTCACGTAAACCTGTGATTGTGCCAGTGTCCCACCAGAATTAAAGAACACTTGCGGTTTGCAAATGATATAAATTACTTTTTTATCATACAATGGTGCTTTGAGTCTCAGAAATGTGCTCACAGTTCTGGTGACATACAGACTGAGATGAAATTGGAAAATTATAATAACACATTCAACGAGTATCTATGTTTCTGAAGCCAAAATGGTATACAAAGTATTTATTGCTAGAATTATCGGATAGAAGCTGGTGTTTCTATTTTCACCTGAAATTACTTCCTCTGTGTACATGAAAAGTGAAAATATAAAGATTGGGAAATTTAATTTTTCAATATTTTCAAATAAAATCTCCAATATAATTTAGATTTTTCTTCTCACTCTAGAGGTTCTCTGGGTTCAGGATCTTGAAGCACTGCCTTCAGTGATAGTAAAAGCCCTGTTAGCTGCTATACTGATTATAATGGTTTACATGTGTATCACTGATGGGTAGACATATCTCTTCTCAATATTTTCAAGTCCATCCAGTAGCTTTATTCTAATTTCAGTTTTTTGCTAAAGACACCTTCATTAAAACATATAACAATGATTTTGTTTGTTTGTTTTGTTTTGTTTTGTTTCATAACCATGGGATTGCATTTTGTATCCAATGCGAAGGTCCAATAAACACTTTGCTTGCCATTACCACAGTTCCAACTGCTGCTGCCACAACAGCACCATGGCTCCCATTGTTTACTGAGTCTATTGTCTTCAATTATATTATTGAATTCATGAATAGCTGCGACTTGACATCTTTTTATCTTGTGGTCCTTGCACAACCTTTCAATAAAAAAATGCTCAGTCATACTAAAATTCCTAGGATGTACAAATTTCTTTCAATGGCCTCAAAAATTGTATGTGCCAGAGATGCCCAAGCTGGTTTATATAAAATCCTTTCACAACTTCATAAAACTAGTTTTCATAATTTGCAACACTAATTCAAATGGTGATGCAGAATAACTTATTTCCTTATACTCTTGTAAGTGAATTTCATAACTGATAAAACTCTGATAAAGAGGTATGGCAACAGGATGATGATGATGACACCAAAATTCTGAGCACTTTCTTGTTCATGTACAGGGAACATGAACACTACCAACAAACCAAGCAAAATGACTTCTGAACAGTAAAAGAAGACAAAAATGGTCAAATTTAAGAACCAATTTTGTTTTGGATGTATCTCATTATGAATGGACATGCTTGACATCTCATGTCCTGATGAAATGACAACTGGACATGCATTCATTTGAATGAACATAAGTGACATACCATGTTTTCTTTGAAAGCCAACTGAATATGTTTTGATTTGAATGGAAAACAAATCCTTTTTAATGAAATAATAACATTATAATGGGAAAATATTCACCTTAGCTTTGAGTGTAACAATGGATAAATCTGGGAATGTGAAGGAATAAAACAAATTCTCTGTTAATTTCATTTTAAATATCTTCTATAAAGTACATAATCTTATTACATGCACAACAAAGTCATAATCACTACCCTCAGATGTAACACTTCCTTTGTTTCTTTACACTCTTCCCTCTTTGTTCCTTTAGCTGCGAAGAAACATATTTTTTTTAACTACTGCCCACGCCTTGTTAACTTCAATAAAAACACAGTTACTGTGATATAAATTTATTGGGTGATACACATTTCTGTTGATGTTCCCACAAATTGATGACTTTTTTGTTAAAAAATGGTATCATACCATTTCAATTCATCTTTGTATTCAATCAGAAGCTACCTCTTGAAGTTTATTGGTAAAGTTTAGATTCATCCTTTATATTAGGGAATCGTGTTTAAATTGGGGAGATATTTTTTAAATATATTTAACATCAAAAGAGTTACAACTGAATTCAAAATAATTTAGAGTAATTGTTATTGGCCACCTTCCAGTTTTAATAAAATCAGTTTATTTGATATGTATACATTAGAATGTAATATTGCATCATTGGCTTTTATCTTATTTTCTTTGCAAAGTTACCCTATAACATTTGCTACGTACGGGAGACCAGGGCTACATTGTCACTTTGTCAATTCTTCTTTTTTCAAAGAAAATAATTAATTTTGATGAGTTGAGTTTCATCCATATGTAGAGTAAAGCTCTGGCTACATTGTATAACCTCATGTGCACATGTACTGTTTTATTTGCAAAATACAAGAAAAATCAGAGTGGTGAAAAATTTGAGTGCCAAATTTTCACATTAAAGTACTACCTTACCATGGCCAAGTTGTTGTATCATGGGAACTCAACTTCTGATTGTATTTGAATAATGATGTATGAGTATTAGGAGACTGAATAACGATTCATATATTCCATATTGACATTTTGATTTTAAAAAAAATCATTAAAATAAAATTAAACAATTAAAATAAAATATGCAAAATTTTGTTGTAAAATAATATTTGTTATATATACAAGAGGCATTTATTAAAGTATTCAAACAATTGCAGTTCCATTCAATACTTAAACAAAAATGACATAGTAGTTGACTTTTTTCTTTTTTTCCCTTTTCACCCGAAACTTCACATACTACAATATATTGTGAAACTTGAGTTTCAATTAATTTTCTAGCCCATTATCTTTACTTCAGTGAAATAGAAAAAAAATAATATTATATGTTTCTGAATTTTCAAGAACTCCATTGTTTCTCATAGGGTCGTTTATTTGACTCCTTGTGAACTATGAGTTAGTGGGAACAGTTTGCCCTGGATAACATGGGTGGGTGACAAATTATTTACATTGATTATTTAAATATAAATTGCAGACATTAATTTTTCAACTTTCTTGCCTAGGAGGCTTTGGATGTAAACAAGTACACCAACTCTGCATGGTCAGGAGATCCCTAAGACAAGCTGCCAGAGAAGCATTGAATCTGTAGCTGGTGAATGCTCTTTAGCCTCACCCAAGAAGCCTAATAAACTAACACCCTCTGCCTGTCCACTGCAGCAATTAAATACCCACTTTTATTTAGTGACTTGGTCTTAAATTTGAATTTCCTCCAAAAGTACAATTGTTTCATTGGTTGGGCATAAAAAAATCAGGAGTTAACAGAAATGAATCACAAATGCTATGACAATGAGCAGAATCTCCCACTCTCTTATAATATTCATTTAATCAGTTAAAAATTCTGGAGGTATTTTTGAAAGAATTTTTTCTCAGACTTGCAAATATATTTGCTTTTATAAATACTACCTATTATAAGGGGTGAGTCAACAGAGTCTTTTGATGATATAATAATGTAATGCTTTATTCACACTTTAAATTAGGTATTCCCACAAAAGATAATTCTTCTAATAAGCTGAATGACAACTTAACACTCGTGATCACTTTAGCTACTTGCAACACATATTAAATTTTAAACACGACACACAGGTATATTTAACTTTTGAATAATATATTAAATAAAATATATCTGGTTATAAAATTAATTTGAAAATACCTCAACCAATAACTTACATCTACCTAATAATCCATACTTATGGTATATCGAGGCAAAACATTAATTTAGGAAATTCCCAGTAATTCCATATATCGGAAACCATTTGTTTTTGTCACCAATCTTTAATTGTTGCCTATTTGCATTTCTCAAATTGTATTTGAATATTTTGTCAACTATGTTTTCAAAGTAAGTAAATTAGTATAGTGTTCATGAGTTAAATAACTTCATGAATATTGGGCAATTTCTGAAATTTTCAGAATTAATTCTTCTGAAAATTGAATGGTTCAATAATATTGTTCATACTGAGTAATCTTCAGTTGTTCACATATATCACCTAAGAAATGTATAAAAGTTCCCTTTTGTGTCATATAATACACCAGTGATGCACAAAATATGACTGTTGCATAGCATATGTATGAGGGAACTACAAGTGAAGCCAAATTCTACGCCTTATAAAGTGCACCTAACCAAAAGATCTTTTGCTTATGTTCACTCATCCCATATTAGAATATTAGACAGGGGAATTTGATATCTATAAATATTACACAAAAAATATTTTTGTAACTAAATCTTCATTCAAAATTTGAAGTGTTTGTTACCATTACAGTCTCATTTGTAATTTCATACATTTCTTTGTACTTACAAATTGAAAAGAAAATATTTCCTCTGACATATTTTCTCCATCAATTCAAATTGTCATAAAAAAACAACTAAATTTCCCGTACTTTCAATAAACATTCTCTTGAAAAAAACATATGAATTTTATTCCTTTACAGGGAAAGTCTTCTCAGGGATGCAAATCCATTTCATGAATATAATACTGTAAACAAAGATTTAAACAGTTTAATTTACTACTGTATTATGCCCCTTATGTGAGGGACAGTTTAAGTGGTTCAATCTTCTATAATCTGTTTAAAATCAGCAAATTACAATTTCATTAGTTATAAAAGTGAATAATTTTTAATAAAATTTATTTTCTCATCTTGTTTTATAATTTCTTACAATACAGGTAATGATAACAGTTTTACAATTAGATGTTCTAATAGTTTACTGAATTTCCTACTCAGAATTTAGTTCTCTACAATTCTCAGTCACAGCTATCCTTTGTGACCAATACACCTGATAACAAAATCTTTAAAAGCTCCAAGTGGGAAATGAGTCTTACCTTCTCGCTATGTTTTTCAGTTTTTCATCAGTTTTGGAATGAAACGGTTTTGCAATTTTGAAAAACACAGTCGCCATAAATGGGACCAGCACAACCTTGTTTTTTGCCATTCTTTGATAAATTCAAGAAGAAAATTTAAAGAAAAACTGTACTCATTTGTGAGAAAATAATTGTTTAAATATTGCTTATATTTCTTTTGAACTTTTGCAATTTTTGAAAAATCAGAAATTTTAATGAAAATGAGACCTTCACCATCTTCTAAGCATTCTCTGAGGACAAAGATTAATCAAAAACTTTGGAACCATTTTTGAGAACATTTTGGACAAATGTTGTTGAGATTTCATGTAAAGTACCCTCAAAAATCAAATATCAGTTAAAAACTAGCAGGGCAGTGTGATTAAGTCGATCGGGGAATATCAATTTTGAAGAAATTCACCTGAATGGTTAGGAGCTACAGCAGGAGTGGCAACCTTCCTGGAGTTAAGAGCCATTTTTTCCTGTTGTGATAAATTATTTTTTTGAATAACCAAATATAAGTACATATATTCGTAATATGTATTAGAAAAAAATTATACAACCATTATCTGCTGTTAAACATGTCCTACTATTTATTGTAAATAAAAAACATTATATTTTGCATATATAACTCAGTGCATTCCAGAAAACAAACTCTTTTCTTTTTACTTCAACTTTTATTTTTCAACCATATTGTTTTTTTTCGTGCTCAAAATGCTGAAATTATTCAGTCTTGTACCATTGTACTTCGTAAATAATTTTTAATTAGCTTTAATTTTGAAAATGTTCTTTCGGCTCTGACAAGTGTGGCAGGAAGTGTCAAAAACAATGTCAATACTGTACACACATTGGGAAAACCTATTAATAATGAGCAACATTCAGTTATTACATCTGCAAGAACTTTAACAAACCTTAGTTTTGAAATTTGACTCTTTAAACAAATGCGCAGAGACAATAACAGAGACGACAAGTTTTCAGTAACATATGCAGGGTGCTAACATCTGATTGACATTTTAGTGCTTCTTCATAAATTTCATAGTTCGAAAAAGCAATCAAAACTTGTGGCTGAATCACTTTTAAGATTGCCACTGTTCTGTTCAATCCAACAACTCATCACTCCAACTGGTTAATGGCAATATCTAGGTATCCATAGTAAATATTAAGTTTGTATTTTTGTTGGCCATCAATGAATCATGGGTTCTAGCAAAGTTCACTAAAATATCATTTAGTTTTCTTCACTTTATCGTTATTGTTAAACTTAACTTCTATTTTCCAGACTGGACAATTCTATTTCACCGTTTTTAAAATCATCATAGTGATTCCAATCTTCAATTCTTTTGAAGCTCTATGAAGTATTCTGTGCCATTTGCAAATCCAAATCAGGGCTTTGAAGGTATTCTGAAACAGTGTTGGTTGATATTAGTATTTTTGGAATGAAGTCCTAGATGAAAAACAAATTCGAAATTTTTCATTTCTTTTTTCAAGTTACAGGCTTCATTCATTTCAGACATTTTGTTAGAAAATGTAACTTTAGTTAAAGCTTGCAAAATATTAAAATTTCATATAGCTATTAATGAATCGTTTCATGATAACCATCTTGTAAGTCAATGTTGTTAGTACTACATTAGTGAGATTATTTCGCTTTTTATCTGAATTCATTACATTTGGTAATATGTTCCACCGATTAATGCTACGACCAAAGAAAATATAATTTTCTTCTAGCAAACAGTAAAATATCTGAACTTCTAATATCCCATTTGTGGCATCATTAAGCATAAGATTTAAGTTACTAACAGCACAATGCACAAACAATAAATTGTCAACTTCAAGCCATGTGTTCGTAAAGTTCTTTATGACACAAACCTTTATAAAGCGTTTAATGAAGATAATTTTTTTTACAAACCATGGTAACTATAATCTATCAGTTTCAAGAGGTTGTTTCCAGACATTTTTAAAACTAGCTAATTATCACTAATATTTAAATAAATTATTAAGTTTCCCTTACTGTTTCACAAATTTCTCTGAAAAGGCGGAAATACACAGTAACCTTCAAATATGGGAAAATATGCAAAAATTTGGGGGGGGAAATTGGCAGGAAAGTTCCAAATGGGCTGATTCATAAAGAAATATGATAATTTTCCATGGAACCATTACAAAAAGAATATATGCATTTACATACAAATTCGGGCGATATTGATAACTAAAATACTATAAAATAAATAAAGACTTGGTTTAAAAACACTGCTGGTTTTTCCTCGGTTTCATTACGCATTATGACGTTACAGCCTTTTGCATCTGCATGATGTGATCAAAAAAATCATTTTGATGAGATCATGCGTTTCTTTGAACTACTAAGGGTTTAATGTAAAATACTTCTAAAATTTGCTGTCATCAAATTCCTTAGAGCATTTCTCCACGTGTTGCTCTTTTCTTCAAGTCATCGCTTCTTTTTCCTCTTTGCTCCAACAGAACAGCATATCATACCTAACGTTTCTAACTCGAACTTGCTTTTGGAATACGATTCAGAACTCACATCCACTAACATCGCGTAAATAGACTTCACATCATCGTCAGGCGTCATAGACGCCCATCATGCGGTGATCGCCGCTGTGACTGACTCTGCTTGAGGAATTCGGCGTGAGTGACGCTGCATCAAGTCACGAACCTGCGTCTCATTTTGCGACAAGCCTAACAAATGGGCCACGCTCAGTCTTTCTTCTTCCTTGTCCTATTGTGACCCCTTATTTACACACACTCCAATGCACTACACAACCACACTTGTCGGGAGACCAGTCGCTCACAGCTGGCGCGGTGGAGAGCCTGTTGGAGATACCTGTTTGGGTTGAATGATAGTGATTCCGGGCGCGTCTACTGCTAAGGTCATTAGTCTGGTAAGTGTAGTGTAGTTTTCCTTGGAAGATGGCAATCGTCTTCCCCTGCGGGGTGGCGAGATCTGGCGCCGACTTACCGTCGGCTGGCGGGGTTTTCCTCAACTAGGTATCTCCCACCAGGTGGGTACCACTCCAGCCGGGACAAGCTCTAAGCTCCCGACCGGTCTCTCGGTATGTGTGATAGTGTAGTGCATGTTAGAATAAGTGTGTGTAAGTAAAGGATGAGGAAAAGACAAGGAAGAGGAAGGAAATATCGCGCGTGGTCTGTAGCCCGTTTGTTAGGGGAGTGCTCCGAGATTCGCCTGGTGTTTATCGGAGAAATCAAGGAAAACTACCGATCAGAGCAATTGGCCCCTAGAATTCTCCTCCAGACAGCGACTGAATTGGACCTAGCTGACAAGCTAGTGTTGAAAATCCTGCCACCGCCGGAACTCGAACATAGGACCTCCCTATCATGACCAAAACAAGCTAATTTCGTAAAACAGTTTTTTATTCACAATAGCCAAGCATACAGGGAAAGCCGTTAACATGCATAGTCAAAAAATAACTAGATTTACGAGGGACGTGCCAGATTTACCAAAAGTCAAAAAGATGTCCAAACGCGATGCCACGGTCACAATCCAAGTACACGAAGAGAAGTCCGTAATACTGGCCGGCGCCGTAGTCACTCAATACTTGAACTCTCTGGGCTCGCATTATGGCGGGACGACTGGAACTGCTTCACCTCTCAACTTTGTGCAGTTTTGTGAACGCACTAAAAGTGCAATGCGCGTTCACGCCACCGCGGTGTGACCATTCCTACCCTTACGGGCATCTATGGCCTATCCTGTAACATGAAAAAGAGAAACAAAGGTCAGAAACGACTTTAGCCTACCGGCGCGCGCATTGCGTGTGTTTTAATACTGTGTTATTTATGCTTCAGTCCCACTTCTCTGTTTCAGATTGCTCTTACTCCATAAAGTGTTTCGGTCGCTTATACTTCGCCCTTTGATCGGGTTCGTACAAGGCGACCGCGGAAATCAAATCATTGGAACTGCTTCACGGCTCGCACGCGCCGTTTTATACTCGGTAAGGGCTGAAGGCTCGCCGACTGGCCCGGCCGTACGGCCGATGGCGCGCTCGGTCGCGTCGAGCGAAGCGTGACGGTCCGCTGAGCCCGAGCGGTGCTCGTATTTTCCTAAAGCGCCGCTGCCTCACAGCTGCGCACCGGTGCCGGATCTTTCGAAGGGGCGCGAGCGGCTACTACACCCTCCGCGCCCAATTGCGTCGTATACGGCGCAAATTGCACCGAACGGCTGGATCTCCCTGTCCTCAGCTCTGCTCTGGATGATTGTGTAGCTTCGCTGCTGTCTCATGTTTCCTCCTGGGTTTCTGGATGAACTGCTTGCCCCGTAGTTGCCAAGCTCCCGACGGCTGGTTCCTGTGGACCGTATATAACTTCCTTGAGCATTTTCTTCCTGAACTCCTCTGGGGAAACCCTTTGTAGGGTGTCTACTCTGCTCTGAGAGACCCGCACACTGATTTGTCTCTGGTGGCGTGCCACTTTCTTATTAAGTTCTTACTATATAAATTCTGTTTCCCTTAAATTTATGGATTATCCTTGGCAGCCAGGACGGATCTTTTTTGAAAGGCAGTATACGTGCTCACCTACCTTAAAATTCGGGTGTGAGCCCTCGGACCTATAGGCCTCTTCCGGTCTTAGGAGGGACAACAATGTGCGAGGTTGCCGACCGTGGAGGATTTCCGCTGGGCTGTTGCCATCTCTATCTGGCAACGTTCGGTAGGTGGCGAGGACCCACAGGAGCGCCCGGGACCTCTATGTTCCCGCTGCGCGTGTAGGACTGCGGGTGAAACGGTGATGCGCAGACGTGCTGGATCCAGTTGTCTCTGCAAAACTTTGCGAATTCCTGAGATGTGGACTGTGCTCTATTGTTTGAAATCAGGACTACAGGCAATCCTTTTGTCATAAAAATTCTTTCTAGTAGCGATCGTATGCGTCGATGTGGTGCTGCTCATCTCTACCACATACGGGTAGTTTGACTTGGCATCAACTAAGATTGGCCACATGGCGCCTCAGAAAAACCCGGCGAAATCTTCGTGGACGCGCTCCCACTGTTTCCTAGGCTCGGACGACGACACTAAGTCCTTAGTGGGCGCACTCTGAATTATTTGGCATGCGTCGCACCGTCTAAGCATTTTCACAATATCATTGGTCATTCCTTCCCAGAAACAACAACGGCGTGCCAGTTGTTTTGTCCAAACTATCCTCCAATGTCCCTCGTGCAAGAGTTTGAGCACCGCACTTCTTAAACTTCTAGGTATCACTACCCTGGTAAACTCGTCCCCGTACACAAACAATACTCCCGCTTTGTACGTAGGGCTACCTCTCTTATTATACCATTTCGCGTTGCTCCTAAGTAGTCTTGGCGGCCATCCTTCTCTGACAAAGTGGCGGATTGGTCTCAGCTCCGGATCCTTATCCGTCTCCCTGGAGATTCTGCGCGCCTCGTGAGGAAACTCCAACAAACCCTCGAGTTCTTCTGTGTCTATTTTCAGATATTCTTCTTCTGACTTATCGAATTCTAGATTTGGAGCGCTGGGCAGTCTTGACAATGCGTCGGCGTTTGCGTGCTGAGTTGTTCCTGTGAAGTGGATTTGGTTGTTGTAGTCTGCGAGAAACAATGCCCACCTCTGGAGCTTCTTCGCTGTGCATTCTGGAATTTTCTTCCCGGGGTGAAATAACTGCACCAGCAGCATGTTGTCAGTAATAATGTGAAACTTGCTGCTAAGCTAAGCTAGCTAAACTAAGGAAATCATTAAATTTCCTCACTGTGAAAATTATCCCCAACGCTTCTTTTTCGATTTGAGAATAGTTCCTTTGATGCTTGTTTAGGGATTTGGAAGCGAACGCAATCGGTCTTTCTGCCCCTTGTTCATCATTTTGTGATAAGACCGCTCCCAAACCGTAGTCCGAAGGATCTGCCGCTACCGTTTTGATTCGCCCTGGCACGAAGTGTTTCAATTTGACCGTGTCTACCAGTATTTTTTTCAGTCGGTCCAGGACTGCTTTGCACTCTTCTGTCCAATTGAATTTGACTCCTTTCTTCCTTAACTTGTTTAATGGAGCTGTGATTGAGGAAAACACTTTGATAAACTTATTGTAGTAGTTTATCTTTCCCAGCAAGGCCTGACGTTGTTTTAAGTCGGTTGGGGGCGGCACTGTAGAATGGCTTCTATGTGCTGACGGTTAGGTGCTATCCCGGTGTGATCTAACACGTGTCCCAAAAACACAACCTGTTTCTTAAAAAATTCCAATTTCTCTCTATTGACTTTGAACCCACTCTCTTGCAATACACTGAACAACTTCAAATTTTCTTTAAGTTCTTCTAAACTGCAGCCCGTCACAATGATACCAACTAAATAGCTGCAACAACCTTTCAAATAAGCTGTAAGCTGTTCTAAAAACGTAGAAATAAGGCTGTCGCCGAATGTATGCCGAACGGCAATCTATTATATCTGAAAAGACCCAGGAAGTGGAGTATTAATCACCAAAATTTCCTTTGTTTTCGGGTCTAATGGAAACTGCAAACAAGCGTCCCGCAAATCGGGTTTTGAAAACCCCTGCACACACACACCCCCGACAGCTTGTAAAAAAGGTCCCCCAGTTTAGGGATGGGGTATTATTCTACTTCCACTTGCTGATTCACCGTGATCTTGAAATTACCGCACAATCTGATCACCCATTTGCTTCTTTCACCAGTAATGGGGGTGTGGCCCACTGGTTTGTTGACACTGGTGTTATGACGTCATCCGCCTGGTCATCCTTCTGAGTTATTCCTTCAACTTCTTTCTGAGAGACCATGTAGTAGCCGCCCGTGCCCCCTTGAAAGAACCGGCAACGGTGCGCAGAAGCGAGGCAGCGGCGCCCCAGGAAAATACGGGCACAGCTCACGGGAGGTCGCTGAGGTCGGGTTCAGCAGAGGGTGGCTCTTCTTTGTAGAAACAAGGTTTGTTACCCACCTTAAGCTGGATGCTGGCCTGGAAGTTCTTGCATTATTCCAGCACGAAAGAAAACACCCCCGCAAATTCCTGTTCCAACTCGCTGATGATCTGCACTTCTTCCTCTTCGGAAATGTGATTCACGAGGTAAACGACTCCAAAGCTTAATTTGCCAAAGGAATCCAGCCCCAAAATGTTCGTGACGTCATACCTGTCTACTATGATGCCTTCTATTGTTGTTTGTCTTTTCTTATATATTGCCCGCAGACTTTGCCAAAGATTTTAATCCATGTCTTGCCAAAACTTGTTAACGCCTTCCGCACCTTCGAGTATCCGGGCGCCCCTATCCGCTCGTACGTTTCTAAATTAATTAGTGTCACAGCTGCTCTCGTATCTAACAAAAAATCTACGGGCTTATTGCCTAGCTCCACTTTAACAATCCGCTTACTTTGCCCCTTTCTGTTCTTACTGTTGTAGCCGCTCCTACTCTTCCCGCTCTTCTTTATCACTCTATTTACTCTCACTGTAATTACTACTTTCACTTGCATCACTGTCCGTACTAATTGCTTTTGGCCTATTTTTCCTCTGAGTTCACACCTCCTACTGTTTTTTTACTTGGCACACTTGCGCCCCCGTCGTGATCTGACGACACTGGCCTTTCGAACGTTTTGCACATGTTTCTTACTTCTTCCAATGAAGGGTTCCCACTTTGTAACACAAAGAATCTAATTTTGTCCTCCGGTGTGTGTGTGTGTGTGTGTGTGTGTGTGTGTGTAGTACCACCATGTCCCTGATCGAAGTTTCTGCGTGTGAAGTTTCACTCTCTGACGGCGGGCACTTAAAATCACACCGCGCCAAACCCAATATTTCCGTTATCCATCCACTTTGGGTCTGTCCCTCACTTTTCCTGCACTGAAAAAAATTGTACCTGGCGACACTACATGAGGCACTTTGGTAAAGTAATTGTCTAGTTTCTCTTTGATTTCTGATCAGATCTCTTTGATTTCTGATTTCTGATTGATGTCAGACGTGTCTTTCTCCCGAAACAACTTTTCTAGAAGGCTAGTTACTTTACTGCCCACACAGCTAAGGAAAAACGTTTTTTTTCGTGTTTGCGTGCCCTACCTGGTGGCATAGTAGGTGTTGCTCCAGCCTTTGAACATACTCCGTCCACTCCTACGTGTCTGGCTGGAAACGGGGAAACTGCGGTGGAGTGCGCCTTTTGTTTGCTCCGTTAACACTGCCAGCTGCTATGTATGTGCCTCCGCCTGCTGCCGGAGAGTTTCCTGCGCTGCTGTAGCTGTATCTAAATGTAGCTGCTCTAGCTGAATTTGTTGCTGCTGTTACTGAATTTGTTGCTGCATTAGCACTATCATTTTTGCCTTCTGCTCATCGGCCTCCATCTTGTTTTACCTTCGTGGCCAGTTTTGTTATGACCAAAACAAGCTAATTTCGTAAAACGGTTTTTATTAACAATAGCCAAGCATACAGGGAAAGCCGTTAACACGCGTAGTCAAAAATAACCAGATTTACCGGGGACGTGCCAGATTTACCAAAAGCCGAAAATATGTCCAAACGCTATGCCACGGTCACAATCCAAATCCTAATACCAAAGAGAAGTCCATAATACTGGCCGACACCGTAGTCACTCACTACTTGAACTCTCGAGGCTCGCATTATGACGGGACGACTGGAACTGCTTCACGGTTCGCACGCGCCGTTTTATACCCGGTAAGGGCTGAAGGCTCGCCGACTGGCCCGGCCGTACGGGCGATGGCGCGCTCGGTCGCGCCGTCCGAAGCGTGACGGCTCCGCTGAGCCCGACCTCAGCGACCTCCCGTAAGCGGTGCCCGTATTGTCATGGGGCGCCGCTGCCTTGCTGCTGCGCACCGGTGCCGGTTCTTTCAAGGGGACGCGGGTGGCTAATACACTCTCGGCCAGAGACACTGCAGTGATATCAGCTAATACCCTGAGCCACCTCTCCCGGTAGGTGTTTGTGGAAAATCCCCGCATGCCGACGTAGGTCGGCGCCGGTTCTCGCCAGCCAGTGGAGGAAGATCACCACCCCCTTTCGCGATTAAAACTTGCACTACACTAACGAGATTAATAGCCATTGCAGTAGACGCGCCCAAAATCACAAACTAATCAATCAATCCGTACAATCATGAATCGTATGCTAGAGGGGCCTCAATCAGCAGAATACAGTTTTTATAAAATCAATAAAAACTAAATTACATTTAAACTCTCCTTTTGTTCCGTAGCAAATACAGGAAATGGGAGAAGTCAATACCAATATCTACTTTTGGCTGAAAATGTTTAAACGAATGTTAATAAGTTATCTTCCTGAGCATGAATATGAAATTTGATAATAAAACTCACCTCATTTCATTTCAGTGTAGTGTGTTTCCTTGACTTCAACACACTTGGTCCATTGAGCTTTCAGTGATCGAATACCCTCAGAATAGAAGTAAACGTCGTGACTGTCGAGATACCCCAATACAGCTGCATCATCAGAAAATGGTCGCTCACGTAGAAATTTTTCAAGTTTCGAAACAGAACATAGTCACTGGGAGCAAGATCTGGACTATATGATGAGTTATATGAGATATATGAAGCCACATTCCTCCACAGCAAATCACATGTGTGATTTGCGTGACATGGCATGAGCAGGCACATTGTCGTGGAGCAACAACACACCAGCAGACAACTACTCTTGGCACTTCTGTCTGACAGACTCACATAAAGCCCTTGTAGGCGAATAATAGGTGTATCTATGGATGGTTGTCTTGTGTGGAATGAATTCGACTACCAGAACACCTTCAATGTTCCAAAATCGGTGTGGTCATGATATTTCCGGCTGACTTCTGCATACGAAAGTTTTTGGGTGTTGGAGACCCCTTGTGCTTCCATTGCATGGACTTTTGCTTGGTTTCAGGATCACAATGGTGAACCCATAGTTCATCCTCAGTTGTAACTCGTGAGTAAAAGGTATCTGGAGTTTCTCTAAGCAAGTTCAAATTCTTTGCAACATTGTTCGCAAAATGCTTTCTGTTCGAAAGTCAACATTTTTGGCACGCAGCGGGAACTTACCTTTGACATCAGATCTCTATGATTGACTCTATGAGTCGTGACAGCTGAAATGACAAGTTCATGAGCTAAAATATTGACCTGAACACGACGATAAAAAATCATGGTCCCCACTTTTTGGTTCATTTCCTTTAAAGGCGCTCGCCGCTTCAGTGTGGGCCAGAGAGCTCTATATGTAAGTATTCTGGAGAGTGCCAATGCTTTGGAATACCCAATGTACTTGGAATAACTTTGAATGTACTTTGGAATAACCAATGTAATGTTTGGAGTACCCAATGCTTTGGAAACGTGACGCTAGAGCGAGTACGCCGCCCTATTGCCGAGCGTATCTCTGTGTCTCTCTAGCACATTGGAATACCAGTATTGGGGTGTGAGAGTAGTCCGAAGTTTCGGCAGGGGGACGAAATGGAATAAGAATGATTAATAATAAAGCACAAATGGTAAAAAAAATAATAAATGTTACAAATTTAAATTGGATAGCATTGAAATTAAATTTCTCAAGGTTCCTAAATTATCATTAACATGAACTCGATGAAAAAGAAATTTCGTGTTCTTAAAATGCCTGAATAATATTTATAAAGAAACACACATTAAACTAACTTCTTAAATTTCAATCAACAATCAAATTATTTGCTCTTCATTTTTGTACCCGCTCATGGAAATAATAAATTACATTTCTACATCTCTTACCCAAACTTGAAAATAATGGGTATATTTGGGAACTGCATTATCTATAAATGTAAATAAAACAAAATGATAGTTCACAATATTTGATATCATCACACATTCAAAAATTTGGCAAGCTTATTCAACTTCTGTCTTACAGATCTTTTCTTTCCATGTTCATTTATTGTGACATTCCTTTACACTGCCCTTAATTAAAGGGTGGTATACACTTACAATTTCTTTTGGTAATTTTGTTTTGTGTAAATCTACACAATGAATCATAGAATTAAGCAACCCTAGAAATAATTATTGAAGTTTAAAATATTAATGTGAACTCAGAATTTATTAATGATTCTTACATTTTTGGAGCCTAGCCCCCCATGTTCTACTTCCATAGATGCTATGCCATCCAAGTTGACATAAGCAGAGAATATTTTCTTGCTGGCATCCCAGATCAACTGCTTTCTTATCGACATACCATCAAATATAAGAGCACATTCCTTCAAATGTGATATCTTCTCATTGTTTTCATTTACACATTTGAAAACTTCACCAATAAAACCTGTTTCACAATAATTTGTAGAAGAAATCCATGACCCTAGTCTATTTGAATGAGTTAATGAAATAATGATCATACATTCTAATATTCTTTAGCACAATGAAAGTGCAAATTAAGAACTGTTTTACGAGGTCACTTTACCCTCTTCCCCTTTTATCACATTTAGAATTTTGATACTGACTTTTGATAAACTCAAACAGGAAACCACTAAACTTCTCTTCGAGAGCAGCTTCCACGTCAGAATTTGAATGTCATTTCTTAATTCTTTGATTAATTCTGCCATGTTACTAATCTGCTTATTCCTGCGATGCAGTCTCATTGGCAGAAGCTTAAGTTTCTTCCTTCGGATGGTTTTGGTCGGTGACTGAGGAACTGTCTGTCTCCTTACAATTTTGTTTTTTGTTTGCTAGGAGATTTGCACTGAGAATCAGCTTCCACATCAGATTCGCCTTCTTTGTCCTGTAATACATACAAACTCGTTAATGTGGTCAAACTATTCAATAATTGGTATCATCATTGTTGCAGACGAATTCTTACTTTCATACATTGTTCATTGAAAAAAAGATGATATGAAAAATATAAAACTTGTTCTCAAATTACTTACAATAACATTAGAGGGTTTCAATTACATTAAAGGTCGCCTCAAAGATGTTTCTCCCCGAGATGACACAGAAGAACTGCATCTTATTTCAGTAACATGACTTTCACTCCTAACCTAGAAACGAAAGAAATTATAAACACGAATACGGCTGAGGTAAATTTACTTCACATATACTGTGAGAAACAATGATCACCGTCAAATTAGTACTATAATTAATATTAACCTGATATCAATCCTCAAGAAAATGTTTGCTACAGTGTGTGCTACTTATGGATGGTTTCCATTTCTCTCTTCAGATAGCATGAATCCATTTCTTCAAAATTTCTGGTCAGGAAAAAGGGAATCTGCGTAAAGCAGAAATACAATACATATTTTCACAGAATTTATCGCTACAGGGTTATGATACAGCATCGCACAATGGCGTAATTCCAAACACATTTGGAAAGAGAAATCTCTTACTTGTGAAACTGAATCCCACTTCCTGTCTTCTGGAGTTGTTTACAACCGCACGCAACACAATGCTTTATCATTGTGTTTCTTGTTAAAAGCAAAATTAATATATAGCCACAACCTTTTCACGCCGTACCAAAACACGTACTAGTAGGCACATTGGAATACGTTCCACCTTTGTCAACTCACCAGAATCAGGCGTCACGCTCCCGATGGATTTCCAGCATTGCAGTTGTGGATCCAGTTTATATAGTTGAGATCACTGGTGTGGACAGGCTTCGGAACCGGAGGCAAAGGGCAAGTCACCGGCGTGACGTCGCCCCTACTATGAAAGGTGGCGGCTACAGTCACGGGGAGTCCAAGTTATGTGAAGTGCCTGACGAGTTTCCGAGGGAGTGCGTTACATGAGAGACGAAGTCCATTTAACTCAGGTGAGTCACCGTGAGGGGCAGCTTGGTCACCTAGTGAGAGGTGATGGCAGCCAACGGAGTTCTGGGTCATAAGAGATCCACACACGGGCCAAGCCGGAGCGAGTTCGGTGGCGGAGATTTCGTGGAAGCGGGAGAGATACTCACCCTCACCAATGACGGCCCAACTGGGGCCGGGTCCTTGCTGGGACACCAAGGATAATCAGCGGCTGAGACCTATACTTCGGTTTTTATAACGTGGCGTGTCAGGGCCTGCCTTCACGATGTAATATCTCACGGCATTTCGCGTCTTTCTCTGTGTGCCTAGTGGCACGACCAAGAAAGACGCGAAATGCCGTGAGATATTCCATCGTGAAGACAGCCCCTGACGTGCCACGTCATAAAAAGCAAAGTATACGTTCCGTAGGGTTGGCGGTGGTAGCGTGGGTCGCCTAGGGTGAGGCGACGAAAGCCGATGCGAGTTCAGCGGGAGAGATACCCGCCCACAACTGAGACCGTCTGGGGCCGTGACACTTGCTGGGGCAGCAAGGAGAACCTACCCTCCGTACAGCCGGCAGAGACTCCGGGGCGTAGTGAGAGACCCATCACGCTGTGAAGTTTACGTAGAGTTTTGGTTGAACTGTATATTTGTCTGTTCAGAATAAATCATTGTTGAAGAACAAAATAACTTTCATTGTCAGAACATAACAATAGTATTCCGGAAAAGTGACGAAATGTTGCTTGATAGCTTGTCTTGTTTGTGTTGGAACAGTTTACCTTTAAATTTTTACCTCTTACCGTTTAGGCATTATTTTAACTCTCTAGGATGTAGACTTTCTGCGTAGGCAGAGAGTGATTTTTAAATTTATTTATATATTTTCCATCAGAAGAGTAGAAAACTATGTATGACGTACTATGGAGAGAAGTACAATCACTGCACGCTTTCATGAGCTCTAGGATCCCCACACTAACTCATATACGTATTAAGTTGAATTATGACTGATTCTCTTCATTTATGCGTAAAAAAACAGTATGTTTTCTAGCTTCTACAAACACGAGATATATCTGAATGAGGGGAATTTACTTCATAGTTATGTTGAAATGTATAAAATTTTACATTACAGTCATATAGCCCAGATTCTTAAAGAAGAAAATGCATTGAGTGTATGTAAATGAAACTAACAAAACGTGAAACTGAAACATCAAGTGAAACTGAGATTTTCAGATGTTAAAAAATGTTACATAATTAAGTCATACAAAATAACGCCATATTCAGCATTGAAAGTATTTTCACTGGAAGAATTAAAATAGATGCAAAATATACCCATGCAATGTAATATAAATTAATAAATTCTCTAACAACGTTATTACCTGCATTCTGGTGCCATTTTAAAAACGGTTTTATCGGTGCCGATGTTGTGCCAAGTCTCAGACTGTGTCTAGTCGCAGTTTAAGAACACCATCAACTATTGTTATTAAAAAAACATTAGTGTAAACCCTGATGCCGCACAACGAACATTTGTTTTTAGTGTTTGAGTCATCGGGTCCAGGCACCTGTAAGAATTTGCTAAAAACCCGACAGGTGGCAGCGGTTGTAGCAGTTTTTTATGCGTGGAGATTCAGTTTTCCTTTGAGGTTGACGGTGTAAGAGTAACATGACTGGCTGATTTAACTCAAAAGACCTGATTTCGAATACAAGCGCCGAGAAAAATTGTTTGCTGGTTAGAAACACGTTTGCAGGTAGAATTATAATATTGCGTAGCCGTTACAAATAACTCGGAAAAATAAATGCTTTTGTGCCACCACTGTTTAAAAAGAGCTTCCAATTTAAATACTTTCAAATTTGTAATTCACTGGCCATCTACTGTCCTTTTGAACACAATATAGAGTAAACTACTCAAAATCGAACGAAAATTTCTTTATTTTGGAAACATAACCATTGCAAAAAGTAATTTAGATTTTTCAGTAGATTATGAACAAAATTTATAAGTAATTTAATACACTGTTTATGAAAGTAATTTTTATACTGATTAGAATGCATTTGGTATTGTGAGGAATAAATAGCGAAACAAAACAACTTATTTACTATTTAAACATTAAGCAATGGATTTTGTCATGTTTGATACAAGAAAATCTTACTATTCTAACATCTTTTATGTAAATTTATCATATACATATAATCTGAAACCTAAAAACTTTTGTTCACAAGCAATTTAATTTTTGCCAAAACTAATGACGAAAATGTATCGTAAGTATTTGAATCAAAATATTTTGAAGTGCTATATTACTCGCAAGTCAATATTTGAAAACTAGAAGTCAGTCAAATAATCTGTCAAACGGCAAACTTTAAAGAAACAAATTATTTTTAGTTTTTACTACATAATCAATTCATCGGCGCAAAAGAATACCGCCGGAGTGTAAAACATTAGTGCGCTTAGAATTGCAATAGTACGTGTAAATGGAAGATGAATTCGCAATTCCACATGAATGTGGATAACTGTGTACTGTCCACGAGGGGCTCGCCAACGTCGTGGTATAAGGAACCGAGCAACCCTACAAATGAGATAATGCCATATTGGAATGCGTGGTATTGCAGGGCCAGTTTCAATAATTTGCGAATCAGATTGTGTGCTTCCGTAGAAGCTCCTTTGGGAGCTCCTAAGAGGGCTTGTGTCGGAAGAACTAGGAAAGAAACTGACATTCCTGCCCCGGGTTGAGTTAGCGGTTGAGCTTGTAACAGACCTCTCTGAGGGCCAGTGCGGGCTCTCGATATAACCACCTGTGGGGGGCATCTCTTCCCTATTTAGAAGTGGATTGTGGACATCCGGAAGCTCCAATATTCTCTCTAGAAGCCGAAATGGTCTGCTGACATCGCTTTCAGTACTTGTCTCATCTTCCAGATCTAACGTTACGTTGTTGACAGATGAGGAGGCCTCCGCTGTGTAACCGGACGAGCTTACACTTGAGTTCCAAAAAGAACCCCGCACAGGGCTCCCCTGGGAGCTTGCAGATGCGCTGTGGATTGAGCTTCGTCCGGGGCTCTCGATGGAGTTCCCAGATGTACTTCCGCTGCGAACTGAACTCGTCATTCGCCTCCTAACTGGTCTCAGGTCTGCATTATGGACTGGCCTCCAGATTGAAATATCGGATGAACTTCCGCTCGAGGTCCAGTATGGGCTCCAAGCTGGGCCGTCATACTGGTTAAGATTTTTGTCCGGGGTGCTGTCCCCACTCTTGTTCAAGCCTCTGATTGGATTCTCTTCTTGACTTTCGTTTGGGTTACTCTCTTGGATTCTGAGATGGTTGTCATCTGAAAGTGTATCATTTGAGACAACAAAAGAGCTCTCATTTGAGACAACAAAAGAGCTCTCATTTGAGAAAACAAAAGAGCTCTCATCTGAGCTCTCACTCTCGTTTCCATCAGGGCTCATGTCTTCGTTTTCATTAGGATTCTTGACCGAAGTCCTAACTCTGTTCTCTGCGTCTGAGGGACGGAGGGTGCTTCTTGTCGAACTTCCTTCCGAGTCCCAGAAAGAACTCTCCATTGAGCTCCACAGCGGGCCTCCGTCAGAGTCTCTGAACGGATTCCATAACTTGTCTGTGCCCAGCGTTCTGGCGGGGTCCCCGGGTGAGCGGTTGGTTGAAGCATTGCCCAAGTTGTCTGCGTCACCACCAGCGAAGGACTGATTCGTATTCGGTACTCTTGCAGCCATAACCTGCGCGCAAGTTGAAAGAATATATGCAGCAGCATTCGAGAAGCCAATATCGATGTAACTGGCAATACTACAATGAAGTCGAGTAGCATCGAGATTACGGTATTACATTAAATTGTGTTAATTTTCTAGGTATTATTTTTTTAATTAATGCTAATATAAGAAATTATTCTGGCTGAAACATACGAAAGCATGTTAACGTTACATTGCATACAAATTTAGTTTGAAAAAGCAGCCAAAGAAATAGAGCTTGCAACTACACTAACTGAAGTAAATATTCCCAAACTGAACGTTCAACAAATGTTTTATTTATCCCAATTGTTTCACTCAATTATGTTATTATTGGAGAGAATTATTACATGGGTAAATTGTTTTGATTAATTAGCCGTACATACCATAACCGTTTCTTGTGTAATTCCTCGTTTCCATAAGGTAATATGATTTTGGCGTGTCATGACGCAGTGTACTCCGTAGAAACCTTTTAAGCTGCATTCACAAATTTCTACTCGAAAATTTTGAAATTACTACTTCGAAATTTTAGACGTCGGCCTATCAGATGAATGAAGTGAAGTCACTGTCTGAAAGAGAGTTTTGGAATTCGTATTTTCTTAGTTTTGTTATCTCCTCTAATCACGTTTCTTATATGAAGGAAAATATCGTTACCCACGCACTTCCTCACAAGTTCACGAAGTTACACAGGTTAAAGCGGTTAAAAGCTGTGTGACATACGATGGAGAGAAGTGCAATCTGTGAACGCTGCATGAACTCTGAGATCCCTACTCTCATTCAAGATCAATTATGATAACACGTAGAAACAAGCGTTTTTGGTAAGAATTTATTAGAAAATATTCGCAAAAATATATGAGAAATATTTTCAAAGGCAAACAGGCGATTGTGTAGCCTTATCGTGCATGCACAATTGCAACTTCAATATTACTAACACTTCAGCAATCATCACGGAGGGGAATGGAGGAGGTGAAGCGATACTTGGAATACTGGTTTAACACCTCGTGTGAACATGTAAAGAAAATGTCGAAGAATGTGAGAAATGTATGGTCGCCATGAAGTAGCTTAACAGCTTTTCTTAAATAATACTTATTGGAAAAATAGTTAATTCATAATAACAGTTGCAAAAGAACACGTCCGTGATCCTAATGGACATGGTCGACTGCTGTGAATTAAATTCGATTGTGGCAATACCCGATAAAACGAATAACATTGGTAGCTCCTTTAGCTTGTGCAGGTACTGCGTTTTCTTGCACCACTTCCCCAAACATATTAAAACGCAGGGTGGATGAACTGCAAAGGAAGAACACTAATTGAAATAATATGAGTAGAAATTATGTATAGAATCTTAAACAGTGAGTCCTGGGGGGTTCAGATTGCAAATATTCTTTCGAGTAAGCTACTTGTGTAGAGGGAAGTGAAGAGTTCCAAATAATGACAAGAAGAAACTGTTTTTGCTTACCTCAAGCTAAATTGTCAATGCCTGTTGGAACTTTAAAATAAAGCGAGTTATTTGACCTTAACAATTAATTTATTTTACCCGACTTAAGGGAGTATTACTGTGTCTCATATATGCAACAATGAGGCAGAAACCAAGCTGCAACCTGCAGCCCGCAACCGACTGCAACCCTCCCGATTTGAGTAGGGCATGTTCCTTCTCCTGCGTACTGTTTTCAGTTGTTAAGTTTTGTTTATATTGCGTGAATACTTGTATGATCAGCATGTCCAGAGAGGAAATGTTGAAACTTCGAAAATAATATATTAAGACAATAGGAAATAGGTGGCGTAATGGATATCATTGAACATTTGGATTGTGGGAAAGATGTCCTCAAATTATGTCTGGCACGTCGAATTAATTAACAAAATGTATTTGGCACAATAAAATTACAATCTTATACTCTTGAAATACAAATCGTACACTCTCTCGTGGCTCGGCTCAAGACGGACTGTCTCCCCTCCAAAACGCCTTCCTCCTCACTGCTCGCCCGTAACAGTGTTACCAACCGCGGCGCGTACTTCCTCTGAACTAACGGCGGGAAAACCCAAAAACTCTTCGGCATCCGATTCCCACAGGATTATTCAAAAGTTTGTGCTCGTTGGGTACACAATCTGATACACTGACACAATCCAATAATGAGCAAGGAAAACAATAGCGGCTGATCTCTTGCATCATTATGAGATTGAAGGTCAACAGTTATGAACAATTGTCACAAGTGACGAAACGTGGATTCATTTTTTTGAACCAGAGACAGTCCATGGAATGGTGCCACTCCACGTCACCCCGAAAAAAGAAACCCTCTGCAGGGAATGTTATGGCTACTGTGTTCTGTGATAAAGAGGGAGTGATTCTTGTGGACTTTTTGGAGCAGGGAACAACAATGAACTCCAATCGATACGTGGAAATGTTAAAGAAGCTTAAAGATCGCCTCCGGAGGGTTCGTGAAACGAAAAGGCAGTATGACATTCTTCTTCTCCAAAATAATGCAAGGCCACACACTTCTCTGCCCACAACTCCAACAATTGCAGAATTACAGTGGGAGGTCCTTCCCCACCCACCTTACAGTCCAGACCTTACTTCTTCTGACTTTCATCTTTTCGCACCTCTAAATGGAAGTTTGCGCGGGCATAATTTTCAAGACAATGAAAGTTTGAAGAACGCCGTGCGCCAATGGCTGCAGAAGCAGGACAACAATTTTTACCGCCGGGGAATACACGCTCTCGTTCAACGTTGGACAAAAAATTACAATTAAAAGGAGAATATTTTGAATGATAAATTATTTATAAAGAAAGTCTGAGAAACAAATTCATATTAATTTCACCTTTTTCTTCGAAGAATAAAAACGTAATAAATTCGGAGGCATTTCTTTTTGACTGTCCTTTGTACATACCCTATCTACCGCATCATCGCTGTCTCTGTGCTGTCTATTATGAATTTCGTCCGTCGAAAGTCCAATTTTGAATAATGTAAATGTTAGCCAGCTAATTCGGGTATCAGCTAGAGTTGCATTCTATCCTCATATAGACACACTTCGAAGTCAAAGTACGAATTAACCATATTTTTATACTTTATCGAGTGTCTAGCTGAATACCCGATGTTTTCCGGATTTTTATTATCACAGTCATTTCTTAATTAGCCCTACCGGTCTTGTCCAACGTGCTCGCTCAGAACGCATTGCGAGTGGAATAATAATTTGGAGAGTACATGACACGCCCTTCCCACACTCACTCTCGAGAGTTCTATTATCCACATTAAGGTGGTTAGAGCGAGATATTCCCTAGTAGATAGAGAGTCCATTTTACGTTCCAAAATATTTATTTGCGAGATAAGAGGGTATTGTGAGACCTACATAAAGAAAATAGGGACTTTTATGTTGAGTTTTATTGATTTGAATTAATTTTGTTTCATAGGTGTAAAATAAAAATATTTTAATGCCACATAAAGAACTACTGTTGACTAGTTTCTTAACTAGTACCAACAGATCGCGTGGCTACGGAATGAAAAATTGAAGCATAAGATTGAACATAAAAAAAACACTATTACACAATTAGTACGAGCAAAATCATACAAAGTAACATTATAGACACATATCTATATATTTTTGTACAGTGATCGCTAATAATGGCAAAACTTTCCATGTTTGAGTGGGGCGAAAAGTCTTCAGTAAATTGGGCAACGCCGTAATGTCCTCGAGATTGGCATGACTGCTCAGGGCTCATGCTTGTAACAGTTCTGTCAGGTGAAATAAAGATTTTTCAAAGTTTCGTGGTTTTAAAACCACTTTGAATACTGTTCGTTGTCTGGTCGACACGCGGTAAATATCACAATCTGAGTGAATTGGCGGAAGGTTAATTTCCAATTTGAGAGCGGAATTTGAGAGAAAACGAAATAATTCCTCCAATATCACTAGAATAGTAATAATAAGTTTAAATTATAATTACGTAATAAAAAGTTTTCAATTATTTTTCAATGTTTGTTTCTCTCTAATTTTTATTTCTTGAATTACCTGAGCTAATGGTAATATTCGATTACTTGACAACAAGATCAACAGTTTGGTTCTCTCCAACATTGTATAAAGCTTTATATTTAACTTGACAGAAATCGTAATAATTGATTCCTACGGCTCCTTATTATCCTTCATATCGCAATATATATATTTGTTTCTGTTATTCCCATATTCTATTTTTGCTTTTTTAATTAAACTGCATGATCAATTTTTAATGTTGTAATAGTTTTGATTAAAAAAAATTAAAATTATTTTTGCAATTGCAATGTGCCATATTATTTCCAAGGTGCGGTTGTATAAATCATAGAAACCATTTGCTGGTTTTCAGTATAATTTTATATCATATTATGATATTGATTTAGATGCAAATTATTGTGTAAAGTACATATCAAGCTACCAACCAGCTGATAAAATGAAAACACTGCATCAGATAATTCTGAGAACTGTATTATTGAGATCTTCAATAATAAAATTATAATATTGTTGGAGATAAAATCTTCAAAAGAGATTTCGAAGTGGCATAGTCTTTTGAAACCGTTTGTCTTAATGTTGCACTCAAAATGAAAAAAAAGGTTTAAATGTTTTGAAAATAAGACATGAGAACCATTCAAAATGCATTACTATTGTTCAGGAAATGCAAACAATTAGATAAAATATAGTGCTGAAGAGAAAAGGAGTTTCTATTAAAATACTAAAAGTACCAAAGGCTGAATATATCATTCCTCTTACAATTTCAATAAAATGTAAATATTGATTACAAATGTAATTATTAAATTTGCCCATGCGGATTTAGATACTGTAGGCCTTCAAGCACAAAACTAAACTGGGCACTCCTTCAGAAAAATCTTTAAAACCAAAAAACTAATTATGAATAAATCTAAAAAACACTAATTATGATAGAATAAATCATTGTTCCAATACAGATGTAAATTAACAAATTGCTTACAAAATAGAAAATGCTTTTTAAACTTCTCATTTACAAATTTCATATTTGTTTTTTTATTGTTCCATTCAATTTATTTTTAAAATAAAACATTGTTGTTCAGTAAACCATTTGATTAATGATTATTCATATAAAATCGTTTTATGAAATTTTTAATATTTATTTTAAAAAATTCGGGCACGGGGATGGGAATCCCAAGCCTAATTTTGCTAGGAGGAACTCCAGCTCTGCATTCACCTACACCTTGAATGGTTGATATTAACACCAGCAAAACAGTATTTTAGCATTGCAACACTTTTGTAGCCTTTAAAAAGTCTATTACTTACTGAAGTGAATGCCCACTCAGTAGCTCTACCGATTGAGGTGCTTATATACGCTATAGATTGCTGCTGTGAAAGCAACTGTGTTGCAAAAGACAATGACAATCCACTGTACATCTCCATAATAAAAATGAGAACATAAATAATTTTCAAATAACTGAATAAATAATCATTGTTCAGAAGCAAAAAACTGACATACGGCACAATACAAAATAATAATACTGTACTGAATGCTTAAAAATTTCTATAAATTCTCAAGATCACCCATTTTCTCATAGGGAGTAGTATCAAAGTGATTCATTTCGAATATTAATTGAATTAAGATTTTCATTCAGATCACCCTAACCATTACATCCATCAAATTCCAGCTTTTCTGAATATCTGGTTACTATCAAACGCAATTTTCTCCAGGAGTGAGGACATTTTAATTTCACCCATAAGATCTACGAATTCTTGCATGTCTCGTCACTCGATTTGAATGAAGCGCGTTGCGCGCGCGGTGTTGCCGAGATGCGCGTCACAGTCTCGACCCTCTACAAAGCGCGCGAACGTCTTCCTTTTTGGACTGATTTAGGCTTATAATTTTGCAAAATTATCTCATTTGAAACGGTAAACGGCAAATTGCGCATATTTATTCTTATATATGCTAGCTACCAAAATAAGAGTTTTTATAAACATGTTCAACAGTTAATTTTCTTACAATTTTACAATTTTAGGTCAGGTCACCATAAGAGCCTACGTTAAAACAGCAAACTTTACGGTCTCGTTACGCGAAAACTAAACGGTAAAATCGACTCAAACTCTACCAGAACATAGAAAAACCTCTCATCTTTCGATTAATTCTATAAAAAAGGCATGTTAAACATAACACTTATCTAGTTGTCTCTGACGCCGTTAATATTTATATTAGCGGCAATTTGTTCACATTATTATATTTATAAGTACATGTTATTTAAAAACAGTCATGTAACGTTTCTTTAAAACTCAATTATTTCTGTGAAATCTCGAATTTCCAAAATTTCGGAACGGCTCAAACGCAATTTTTATCAATAACGGCTCCAATTTTTTTCTTTCAACTTTTCGAAGGGATAGTGCTAATTGCACTCTTTAGTATGACGTAAAGTTAATTGTGGGGAACTTTTTTTTTTTTTTTTTCGAAAACCGTGGCCGCAGCGGTGGCGGCGTCGGAAGGGCTCTGCTGCTTGACGGAAGCGCGCCGCCGTCGCGACGTGGGAAGGCGCCCTTATAGATGAGTAACGAAAACAAAATAGCATTCTCTAATTCAAATGACAAGTAAACGTCATCCTCCTGAATTGCTAATGGTAACGTACTTTGAACTATTACCAATATTGTAAATTCCCGAACGATTGTATAATAGCGCTTAATGACGCATCATACTCCAAACTGATCATTCGCAATAAATTATTTCATTGGTGCAAACATCAAGCAATTAAATTGTCATTATTTGTATTGTGTTATTAGTTCATATTACTTTACTTTGTTACCAATTGCTAGTCTTAAATCATCCCCATCTAATTTTAAGTAACCTGTAATTACAACCATTCATCAAGTTTTGTATTGTTTTGCATTGAATCAATTAAATCAATAAAATTACATTATACTTTTCTGAGTTACCAGTAACCACCTGCTCACCCGCCTGTAACCAGGCCCGGTGGGCAGAAAAGGCTGCCCAGAATAATCCACTTTTAAGCATTAGAAAAGATAGATTTGAAAACATTGTTGCAGATATCTCCTGAGGGAGTTGAGGAAATTATATCATACTCCAAAAATGATTTAACAATGCAGAAACTAGTAAAAATTGTTATTCTGAAGAAGATTCATGTAAACTGTTTTATAAATACAAGAATGAACTGATGACACAAAAAGATGTCATCTACAGGAATGTCAGGATATTAAATCCCCTTGCATTACCAAAGAAGATTTTGGAGAAATTACACATCGCTCATTCCGGAATAGAAGCAACTCTTAAACTGACAAAGGATACATTTTTTTTAAACTAGGAATGTCTTCCCAGATTGCTCAGTACATACAAGGTTGTGAAGTCTGTATGAAATTCATGAAGTCCAAACATTACTCTCCCTTGCAATCTTACGAAGTATCAGAATATCCATTTCAGCTTGTTTCGACGGACGTTTTCTTTGGTTACTGTGGATCACTATTGAGATTTTTTGAGCTAGATGAGCTACACAATCTATCAGCTGATACTTTAGTTAAAATTGGTAAAAATAATTTTAGTCGCCATGGCATACCAAAATGAATTTTCAATGGCAAAGGGACAAATGTTGAAAATAAACTAATGCACAGTTTCAGCAAAGCTAGGCATTTTGAGTTTGTAACATCAGTACCATATGACTAGAGAGGAAATGGTAAAGCAGAAGCTACAGTTAAGATTGCCAAGAGATTAATTAAAAAGGCTGAGAAGAGTGGAGAAGACCTTTGGTATATTTCGCTACATTGAAGAAAATCGCCACATAAAATAGGCCCTAGCCCTTCACAGAGGAGTTTTACGAGAAGAACCAGAACATGTTTTCCTACGACTACAAAACATCTCAAGCCTGAGCTAGTGGAAGACGTGAAGAGGAAAACTGAAATGGTCAAGAAAATCACTTGAGTTGGAAATTGGTCGGGCGGTAGCAGTGTACACCCTGATAAAGACTTGACATGGACACGAGGTGAGGTTCAGGATAGACTTAAGTATCGGGATTACATTGTTGTCGTTGAAGGAAAAAATACAGACGCAACGTCGTAAATATGAATCGATTCCCAGGGCAAACAAACCAAGCTCGAGTGAAAGATGTCATCCTCAATGATCTTTCACCACCATTGGATATGAAAATATTTTTTGAACAACTCTGACAACACCAAAACTTTAAAGAACCCAAAAACTATTGGAAAACACAATACCAATTGATTGAAGTCTTCAATCAACACTGCAAGACCCAGAAGAAATGCGAAGATGCCTTCAAGATTTGATAAAATAATAAATTATTTTCAAATAATTTCTTGTTTTTTGTCCTTGGATCATGATATTGTATTCTTTTTTAGTAATTGTATACATGTATTAATAATGTTATTAAAGTGATTATTAGCTTTATTTTGTAAAAATAATTTTAAACATTTTTATACAAAAATTATTTAAAAAAGGAGGAAGATGTTATGTTGTTATGCACTGGAGAGTAAAGGGACTAGTGGGTAGGCGACAAGGAGTGAAGTCATTGAAAGAGAACATGTGGAATAAAGCGGATTGAATTGTGATAAGTGTACAAACGTTTCAATAGCCACTGTGACAATCTCATTGCCGAAGTGTACCAAACAAAAAGGTTTTTAAACCATTATAGCCAAAGGAAAACCTCCAACGAAAAATGATCACGACGTTTTAAAATAAAATTAACACTTATGTCGTGTTTTATCCATAAGCTCACGGCTTATAGCAGCCTGCCGCTTGCCACCCAAAGACGTCGGTACTGCCCTCCGAACTACTACAAGTCACGTGTTCTGGACATCGCTATACCCTCCTCCCCCTACGCAGCGTAACGTTACCTCGGACTCCCCCTCTAGCGTTTCGTAATTTATGGCCCCTTAAGTCACACACACCTCGGCAACTACATAATACTGCCAAAAACTTACTAATTCTCTAGGAATCGCTTACGCCCACATCAGAGATTGCTCCTTAACACTTTCCCGCCAAGCACTATGATGTTATGATAGAAATTCTATACAGAAAATTATAATGCAGCAGCTAAAAGTGCTGTTTTTTTGACAGAGAACTCGTTTATATATTAATATTTTCGACTATTTGTACATTTCAGAGTCAACATGTATGTTACTGGTGAGATAAATAATGGAGTATGTAATGATTAAGTTTAGTATTGAGCTTATGGTTCGAATACTTCGTAAACATGAGTATTTTTGTACACATTTTGGAAAAAATTCAAAAATTACTTTCTTTTTAGTCATGCAGTTAGCACGGGTGTTGAGCTGTCGAAAATTTGAGGATTTAATGTGTGCTAATCAGAAATTTACCAGAAATTTTTTCCCCAATGGAGAACATTTTATTTAAAAAAGGAGGACATTTCAATGAAGAGGACATTTTAAATTTTTATACTCCACATAGTACAGACAATGAAGTACTTAAAAATTCCAAACATTTAATAGTATTTAAAAAGATATTAGACTTTGCGTCATTAAAAATAGAAGCTTCTGATGGTATAACTTTGCCCCCGCACTCACCTTCATTATTCACTGAACAATAAGCATAAATAAGTTGTATATCACAATAAATCATATAAACTATTATGCAAGACATTTATTTGAGTAAAAATGTAGAATTGAAGACATGAAGTCCTTTTAATGAATTAAATTACTTTAAAATTATGCCAGTATTATTTTCAATTCAACAGCACAAAAGGGAGGACATTCCATGTAAATTAGAAAAAAAGAGGGATGACAGGAGGTGAATGTTTAAAAAGGAGGATATTTCTTCCAAAAGGAGGATAGATGGCAACCCTGGCTAATGTAGAACATACCAAATGAATAAGTTTTCATCTTTTTTCACGTAAAATGTAGGCCTACTTGCCAATGAATATTTAGTTTCACTCAGAACAGAAAGATTAAAATTCCACTGTAAGTGAAACATCAATATTTACTGTGAATACACTGGTGTTTATTAGGACTAGAAAATTTTCAAGCAAGATACAGTAAAATAGCAAATAACCAAGCTACTGTCGTCATTGCTCAGTGCAAACTAAATTGCAATAGTAACATTTCTATACATAAAAACACTGGCAATTAGTACATAAATACATGCAGAAAATGCACACTTAAGAAAGAATAAGAGTCCACTAGCGCTTACAAGAATTTAGAATTTTAGAATTATACAGATAGTAAATATATAGTGTTTCAGGAGGAATGATGAACACTTATAGCGGTGGTAGTGTGGAATATTCAGCAGAAAATGCTGTGCCAACATGTGTCTAGTTTTGAACTGACACGAGGTCAAATCAGTAGGAAATATTGCAATTGTAGGAAATCTTCCAAAAATAAAAGCTGCACTTATAAAATATATGTATTGACTCAAAGAATTTTTTAATACTTACTTTGAATTTAAATGCAGTTACAAATAAATTTCTAATTATTACAGTACACATCTGTTCACTTTTCTGCTCTCTTGGCAAAAATATGTGTAGCTTTAAGAATGTTACTATAATGTCCCTTTATGACAGCAGTGCAAGCAACTGCCTATTCCTTCTTTTTAATTTCTCTGAATACTTCAACTTCAATCTATCACACGTTAATCTTACTGCTCATTTTGTAAGGTTTCTTTATGTACACAAACCAATTATTTCAATCAGCTGGAACATCATATCAGTTGAAAAAAAACAACACTTTTGAGTGTCCTTTTCCCCTTCTGGTCCTTGTAGTGTGAGAAAATCAGATGTACTTAACTAAATTAAATTTTCACAATGCAACTCAAAACTATGATAATTACTCATATTTCAAAAATATATTCATGATGTTATTTAAAGATCTAATTTTGAGAAGGAATTGGCTTGCATTTTGCAATTAGTTCTCTTCAAGCAAAAAAATTGGTTCTAATTTTGAGCAAATTTTGAAAATGCTGTCGGGACTTATTAAAGTACCCCCACCCACAAAAATTAAAAGATTCCTTTCAAATTTGCAGGGCCTTGAGTAGGGTCAGATCGAGCTGGGAATCTCCATTTTGGAGAAAATCCTATGAATGGTTTAGTTGTCAGTGTTGTCCGTGGGACAAATGGTCAGACAGACATTTTGGGCAAGAATAAAAAACTTTCTTTATCAGGGGCCCTCAAAACATGTATTTTCATCAAAGTCTCGATATCTGTTTTAAGCCTCATTACATTAAATTCTCTTTACAACATGCGAGAAAGTATTACAGAATAATTTCTAATTGGGGGAAAATAACAAAAATTTCTTCAGCATCTTTGGTATCAACAAATCATCTCAGAAATTGTTTAGTTAAACTACTCATACCATCACAGATACGAGTAATTAACTGGCAAATTTATTTTAAAAAGAAGTTGTATAAAACATTTTGAAAATTGGTATTGTGTTCTTAGAATCTAGAAATTTAGTTTCAATGCTGGAGATTCAAAAGAGTGATTTATCAGCATTACAAGCAGTTCAATATCGTCAATTTTAAGAGAATTTCATTCAACCTTTGTAATTGAATTGTGAGGTGGTCAAGTCAAAGAAAGGATAACAATGTTTGGAATATTCCAAAAACACCTTCCAAAGTATTAGCATACCTTTTTGCAAAGTATTTACCATTCTTCCAACACATCAAGTACAACGTAAATATACTAAAAAGTAAGCCACATTGAATGATCTTCAAAGAGTTAAACTACAATAAATACATGAATATATCCTTATGATATTGTTGTGCTCTTTTCACTTCCACTCAAATCCAGATGAAGGTTTCTCCAATAAAGTGCTTCAATCAATGACACTGGCAAGCAAACCTATAATTATCAAATATAAATATTGTACATTTCTCTTATTAAATTATTCAAGAATTATTAATCAGTGAATTCATCAATGTTTCTTTCAGTTGCTACATATGTCACTACTGTACTTTAAGAAAATCGTTAGCTCAGAATAAACATTTGAACTGAATAAAAAAATTACCTTATGAGTTTTTCTTGTCTTGTCTCTTCTGTAAACACATAATCTTCCAATAAAGCTCTTGGATCACTCAAAACGGCATCAACACGAGCAGATCTGTAAAAGAGCAATGATATAGAAATTATAAAACTTGCTGATTAATAATTGTTTCAACATTTCTTTTAGTAGTTATGAAGCATTAATATTTTAAGAGAATCTGCACCTTCAAATAAATAAATATATTGAATGTACACAATTATACTTATGAATGGTATAATAACCCTTATTCAAGTATAAAGATGAACTTTTATTTCAAAAAAGCTACTTCATTCTCCTACAATAGCTTTAGTCCACAAAGACAAAAATAATCATAATAACAAACTCACTGGTTAATAACTGATGCTCTTTTCTCAGTATTTACAGTGCAAATGACTTTTAAGAGGATCTTCAGCATTTAACAAACAAATATCTGCACTGCATTGTCAAAAAATTTCTTACAAATTAAAGTTGTAATGTAATGTAAGGATGCAGATGAATCATGCTTTGATACTGCATATGAATTACGTTGCAATACAATCAGACATAAAATAACAATGATCTATAAACCTCACTGATGAATAATGCCTGCAACTTTAGATTTAGCATAAATGTTGATTTTATATTTCAAGAGAGTTATTGGTCTCAAATAAACAAGTATATTGAATAATTAAAAATATGTTTACAAATTATCTATTCTCTAATTATTTAAGTATGGAGATCAAGCTTTTAATAAAATTCTTCAATTGCTCAAAATGGTTCAAGTAGACCAATAAAAAAACAATGATATGAACTATACAATTCATTGCTTAATGATTGTTGAATTATTTCATCCACTATTTATGTGGCCTTTGTATTCTTAGAAAATCTTCAGCTTCAAAAAACAAACAAATAAGTGGTGAAGAAAATATACATATATTTCTTTTCTCCTCCTATGGGGATGAAGTTTTGTTTCATAAATACTTCAATAATCTAAAATTTTTGTAGACCACGAAGACCTAAAAGCAATATTAAACTTCCACATTAATAATTGTTGCAGTTTTTCCTTTTAATGTATTAATTGCTAATGAATTAAACCATTACATTGAAGAAACAAAATTATTCTTAGTAAAAAGTTTAAAAAAAAATTATTATCTCAATAAAATACTTCAATCACACCTGCTTCAATGCAAGTGATATTTTAAAAAATAATGATACAAGAACTACCAAACTCAGTGACTAACATGCAGTTATTCTTTCAGTGCAAGATTAATAAATTGTTTGTTTTTTTAAAATAGCCCACATGCTCTGAGTGTATTTTAAGAGATTCTTCAGCATTGAAAAAACAAAAGCACCAAGAAAAATTTAGTTTATAATTTTATGTATGGTCTTACGTATTTGCCATATTCAGTATTTGTGACTAATAATTCACCACATTATAATGAACAGTTCATTGGCTGCTGACACAAGTTGAAAACTTGATAAGAGAATCAGTATTAGTCTTACTGTAAAAATGTTTTCATTCTAATCATTTTCTAATACAACAACACTCTGAGTAATGTTAACACCCTAGTTAAATAAGAGTAAGGCAGCAAAGTAAATATATTTTATGATTTTTTTTAATATTCAGCTCAAAGGTAAAAATATCCTCACTTGCTGTTATGTTTTACATAGAATTTCATGAGCCTGTGTTAATTACCCTGTTTAATATCACATCCAAGTTACAAAGAAATGTAGCCTGGGGGTGGACTTCTATTATTAAAATATGTTTAATTGAATTAATATATGAATAAAATTTTCGAACAGTCAAGTTCATTACAAGTTTATATTTAAATGACTGTAAATTTACGCTACAGAGATTAGTTTTGTATATACTTAAAAATTCTTAGTAAATAAGTATTTTATAGTGTAGAGTACCTGTTCTGTGAGTAGCAAAACATAAAAAACAATTAAGAAGTTATGTTATTAAATTAAAATGTAGGCATTAAGGGGGTTTGAAACAAAGTGGAATGCAAATAAGAGGAAGGAAATATGAAAAATCAGAAATAATACCTTCCACAAATCTATTAACATAAATGCATGGAATACAGGTCAAACTGTCAAATCTTATAAATATGTATTTGAAACTTACATTTAATTCCAGCTTCTTTGTTCTATACAAGTATCTTTTGTAGTTTTATTTTTCTTTGAAATGGCAGAATCTTTCCAAGGTATCTGTATAATAAAAATGATTGACAATGAATTAATATCTGATGATTAACAGTTTATGTTATATTATTTACAGGTAGCAGTAAAAATATTTGTTTTCATAATTTGTAGACATATACATTTAGTTAACCCAGAAAACTTTGTTTTAATACAAGTTCAGGAAAAAACATGTTATTCACCCATATTTCATTCAACAAAATCTTTAGACGATTCTCATATTACTCATATTACCCAAATTCAATGGAAGGCAAAAATAAAAAAAAATAAAAAAAAGTTACAACAATTAGAACTGTGGAACGATGTTTATAGTGAAACATTGTTCATCACTCATCAGCATTTACTATACTTCAATGTTCTTGTAACCTCTGCAATAAGTCAAGCATATCCTGACGTAATTATTTTTTTGCGTTTCATATTTTTACTCTTTTCTGTCATTTATATTATTGGACATTTAATTTTTAACTCCAAACTTACTTTGTTATACTAAAGTAGTATTCCATCATAAAAAATTACGTAACACTATGCCGTACAAGTTCAAGATGTCCACAATAAAATGGGGAATCATTATTGATACCAATGACTTCCACGATTGTGTTAAAAATTAAAATTTCTGTTCATAAAACAATGAGAATTGTACAATACGTACCTTGCGTCACTGTATAAAATTTATTTTCTCAAATTTAACGTGTTAACTGAAGTCGTTCTGGTAGCGTACTTAATAATGGCGGGAGCGGATAAGACATCAATTCATTGTTGTCGATGCTCACAACGTCCTAGGAGACAAATTACCAACTTAACATCGAAAGTATGAATTAGTTTGAGTACAAAAAAAGCAGTTTCAGTTCTGAAAATATTCCTCACATGAAATCCTTATTTTGATAATATGCGTTTAGAATTCTTAACAACTCCCTTTTGCATCCGTTACTTCATAATTGTAAAATATTGTATGACTTATTAAAATCGGCCATATTTTGCTAGAAAAGGTATCAAGTTTCTCGTGAAACAAGTTCATTATAGAAGAACGTGGATGTAGTAAGTTTGTAACTACATGGAAATTATAAACATGGAAATATATTACGAAGATGATATTGACCTAGACCGTATGCCTGCACATCGTCCTGCGGCAACTGACGCAATCGTCCATTCAAATTGTCCGCTGCACATAAAAATAGTGGTCATACAAGAGCATGTACTTATTTCAAGATCTAGTTTTAAAGAACCGTTTTCGTTAAGAGAAAATATCTCTTTCATCAATATTGTAGTTGTGCAAAATTATTTTTTGGTTTGCGATTTCCGAAAATACAGAGAATTTGCCTAAAACATGACCTGTGCCATTTTTAAGTGTCATTTGCACTATTCGAGGAAAAAAATTTAAAGAAAAGATTTGGTTTCGTTTTTGAGAATTTTTTAAGTCAATTGCATTTAATTCAAGTAGAAATTTCGCGAACACTACTTGATTGTTTTGTTTTGTTTTTCCAAAAATTGTACATGACCTTATTTAAATACCTATTTTTTTAAAACTGATTTCGTTAGGGAAAGAACTTCTATCAACAGTATAATACTTTGTTATGTTATTTTCTTGCAATTCTCGAAAACATCGCCGAAAATGGGGCCTGCGCCATTTTTTAAGCGTCTAATGCTCCATCCGAGAACAAAAATTAAAGAAAAATTTAGGAACCGTGTTTGTGAAAATAATTGTTTAAAAATTGCCAGTACTTTACTCAAGATTACACGGAAACTGCTCATATAATCAAAAAAATTGTGCATGACTTGATTTAAAGATGTGTCTTTGAATAACAGATTTCATTCAGAAAAATCTTTAGTTTTGTAGTCGCAGGAATTCGCTGAAAAAATTATGAACTTTTCAAATTAACAAAAAATCAAAGATTTCAAGGAAAATTAGTCTTGCGAAATTTTAAGCGTTCTTTGCGTTATTCCATGAAAAAGTTAAATAAAAAAATTGGAGGCATTTTTGAGAAAATTGTGAAAATTTGGGCCTGCATGTAAAATATACTCCAAAATCAAAATATTCAGTTATAATTCCCAAGACCTTGAGTTCGTCCAGGGAATATCAATTTTGTAAAAAATCGTTTGAAGGGCTTAGGCCGGGGTTTTCCAACTGGCAGCTCGTGTTGCCATTCATTGTGGCTCGCGAAAAGTTATTACACAAAAGTGAAAGTCCCTTTCATCCATGTCAGGCGAGAATAATATGCGCCTAGCGCTCGCACCCTGCCGGGATCAACACTCCCTTTACGAGTAATGTAAAAACAGGTTAAGGTTATATTTCAGGATTTTTTTTTCTCGTAAATTCAGAAATTCAAAATCTTCCCAAAGTGTTTCACAGCGTTATGTTATATTTCACACGTACGGCCAGATATAACGCATGGTTCCATACCCCCCCCCCCCCTTCCACCGTTTCAGAGCAGCCGGGCAAAGTGCCGAGATCAGCAATACGGGGAAGTCAGGTGCGGATCGCCTGAGTAATAAAAAAAGACCCGCAACCATATTAAAGGTTTTAGAGTTGACCCTGAAGGCCTTGCAAGTTGGGCACCTCTGGTTTAGACACTAGCGTTGACCAGACACGAATAGACAGACGTTTTGCCGTCAGTCAATTTTTCGGTATCAAGGACCCACAATTCATGGATTCTGACTGCAAAATTTTCTATATGCTACATTAAATAGCATACACTTCCCACTTAGAGTCGTGGTAACTGGGTAATTCCTAGGCATTTTAGGATGGGTTCCCTACACTTCCCCACTGGACATAGAAGTTTCTTTCCTCCATTTACTACCAGCAATGTTAAATTGCTCCATCGTAATTTACAAATTGTGTGTAAAGTTTAATAGAGCTTCTGAGAGCAATTAACGAGATAGTCACTAGATCACCTCGAGATGTGATCCCCCGGGTCTTGAGGGCACTGACTGTAAATCTTGGCATAGCCTCAGAGGTTCCAACCACCACTGGCAGGATTCTGGCGTTGAGTACTCCATGAAGTTGGGCTGCTAAGGGGAGACTGGTTGGTATTTTACCACCTTTTCCTCCCCTGCTTTCAGAAGGCTAGACCCATCCTCGTGGCGGGCAGTCACATCGACCACGTGGACCCCTTCTCGGCTTTTTATTACCTGGTCAGGTTTGAGTCTAACCCCTTCGGCAACGGAGAAAGTGTTAGAAGAAGTAATCTACTACATATAGGAACAAGATTTATCCACTTTTTCAATTCCACGGGCCCACAGTAGAGTTTTTCTCTCGAAAGATCGCCGATTCCTGCCACATACTTCTTCTTTATTATGTAAGTACGTAGTAAGGCAAGAAAATAAAAATTAAAGCCATTTTTGGAAAAAAAAATTAAAAATGTTCTAGAATCTTATTGTAAAGTACCTCCAAAAATTAAAAAATCAATTTAAAATCCAGGATGCTCGACATCAGCCAGATCTGTGAACACCGATTCTGGTGAAATCCTTTGAACGGTTTAGGTGCTAGTGTTGTTCAGAAAGATACGGATGTACGAACAGACGTTAAAAAAGCTCGGTTTCGGTGATAATAGCATACAAAAGGTGTAATTTGACTCTACAACATATCTGAGAAAGTAAAGTATAGAAATCAAAAATTCCAATTTTTCACCTGGGTCACGTTAACCGTGATTTTTTTCTGTTAAAATATCGAAACTTTTTCCTACAACATTATTTTACTTTCTCTGAACAAAGTATAAGTAAAAGAAAAATAATAGTTTCAAAATAATGTCATCAATTGTCAAATACTTACAAATAAAAACGAGTACGAAAAATAAAAAACGAATTCCATTTATTAAAGTGGATAGTTGGCCAACAGAGCAATATGTCTAATTGGTAAACATTAACAATTATTTTGCTTTTCTAACTCAACCAAATAAGTTCAATCTATCTTACCACAAGATTTGTTGGAAGAGAAATTTGTAATTGAATAATGAAGCACATTTTTAAACAGCCTGTGGTCCAAAAGAATATCTTGTGCTCTCCATAAGAACAATAAAGCAATTACAACTAAAAAAATTGTGAAACACCACAATACTTGTAGCTTTGTCATGATGACAGCATTTAATATAGTTGCTGAAAACATTATTCCTACAGAAAAGCACATAAAAATTACGAGTCAAGATTTTAAGTTACATTTGGCAAAGAAATGCAGGCAGGGCATACATTACAAGATAAGGCATCATAAAAAGATTTTGTGTCTTTGTGAAGGAAATCTCAGCATTAAGATTAAGTACATGTTTACGCAAATATATTAAGAAAACCTGAGAGAAGTGGAAGAGTTCACTGAACATTTTTATTAAAAAACAACAATGTTTCTAATTTAAACTTAAAAAAAAATGATTGGAAGAATCTTTCCAAAGGAAGCTCTCTCTAAATATTCAGCTTTCAATAAGATGAAAATTGAATTCATATAATGAAAAATCCCTTTTCAATGCATTATTATTAATCAATAAACACATTATTCATCTCTTAAAAAGCCGAAAACGAATTTTCACGAAGGAACTTAACAAAACTCAATGTATTTTTTCTTAAAAAATGTTTCCGGCAAAGGTAGCTCAGAGCAGCAACTGATGTCACTGCAGTACCTCTGACCGGGAGGTCCTAGGGTTCGAGTCCCGACGGTGTTCGATAGTAGCTAGACAGTTAGGTTAAATTCAGCCGCTGTCTAGAGGAGAATTCCATCGGGCGGCTGCTCTGATTGGTAGTTTTTCGTGGTCTCTCCCATCAACACCAGGTGAAAGCCAGAGTAGTACCATAGCAAACGGGCCGCGGGCCGCGCGCGATCTTTCCTACCTCTTCCTTGTTCTATCCGCATCCCTTATTTACAGACACTTACATTCCCCACACTTCTACACACGGCGGCAGACCGGCCGAGAGAATAGAGCTTGTCCTGGATGGGACGGAGCCCCGCTGATGAAAGATGGGTAGGAAAATCCCCGCAAACCGACGTAGGTGGGCGCCGTATCACGTGGCCACCGACGCTGCTGCCGCCAGCAGAGAGTGCCAGACAAAAGGTCGAATTGCAGTGCTTCTGACCGAGAGGTCCTAGGGGTTCGGGTCCTGAATCTAATTTTGAAAAATACATTTCATTAAGCAAAAAACCTCTATCTTC
Organism: Gryllus longicercus; assembly: GCA_038098605.1. Classification (NCBI taxonomy): domain Eukaryota; kingdom Metazoa; phylum Arthropoda; class Insecta; order Orthoptera; family Gryllidae; genus Gryllus; species Gryllus longicercus. The sequence continues at coordinate 1,902,792 of JAZDUA010000212.1, forward strand.
AATATTGTTTTTTCTAATGTTAATTTTTTTCAATTTTTGAGAATACGGAGAGACAGAAAAACTCATATTTCCAAGCCCTAGTAACGAAAACGTGGATAAATTATATTCCTATATATGTAGTAAATTACTTCCTCTAACACTTTGAACAGTCAGAATCCATGTTTTGTGGGTCCTTGATACCACAAAAATTAATTTCCAATAAAAATAACAAATTCCAAAAGTTATTTTAAGTTAAAATTCGATTGACGGCAAAACATCTGTCTGTCTGTCTGTCCGTCCGCCCATACGTACGTACTTGACCGTCTGTCCGAATATTTTATACTCGACATCTTTATGTAAATACATAAATGAGTTTGGAAGTAATATTTTTAGTGAGGACAGCAAAACGTAATTTTGTTGGGTGTATGAAAAGTGTTTCAACACAAAAACTAGTGGTGCTACAACAGCACTCACTTTCACTAACGGATACGTAAAATTATAATTACGCTAAATAATTTATAATTTCTGTGCACATTAACATATCTCAACATCACTTGTAAAACTCATTACTAATCTTAGCTCATTAGGCGTGAAAATTCAATTCATTTAAAACTGATACAGCAACACAAATTCGGCAATCCAAAATTCCCTTTCTAATTAATTATTTTACGCGTCATTTACGCTATCTAAAAGCAAAGTTTAATCAAAAAATTTTAAGCCATTTTTGAGAAAATTTTGAAAATTAAATTGAAGCTTTATGTAAGTACCTCTAAAAGCGTTAGCGTAAATAAGGCGTAAAAGATAGCGTAATGGTGCATGTTTCATTTGCGTAGAAATTAGTGATATTTCGAAAATTGTTAAGTTCAAATTTTTTCGTCGTTTCCTACAACTGCAATATTAAAGAAAGAGATTTTTTCCTTAATGAAATCTGTCCTCTAAAGATCTTACAAAAAGGTCACGAGGGAATTTTTCGATGATATTAGTAGTTCTGGTAATCAAATTTGTAGTTTTGCAATATTAACTTTTGACAATATTCGAAAATACAGGGAGTTCGCTGGAAATGGGACCAGTACCACTTCTTTTACCGTTCACTGAAAAGAAGAAAAATGAAAAGAAAAAATAGAAACAGATTTTGAGAAAATAATTGTTTAAATTGCGTATGTTTCACGCAGTGTCACGACGAACTACCTTTCTTTTCGAAAAATTGGTCATGACGTTATTTCAAGATCTGTATTTCAATAACAAATTTTATTCAGGAAATGTCACTATCTTCAATATTGTAGTTGAAGAAAGACACAGAAGAAAGACATTGAAGAAAGAAACATTTTCAACTTTAGCATGTTTTGAAAAAACATAAATTTCAACGAAAATAAGACTTGCGCTATTTTTTTAGGCGTCTTTTATTCTTTACGAGAACAAACTTTGGGCCATCTTTAAGAAATTTTGAAAATGAAGTTGAGGCTTTCTGTAAAACACTCCCAAAAATCAATATATCCGTTTCAAACTCGTAAGGTCTTGAATTCATTGAAATCGATCAGGGAATATAAATTTTGGACACAATTGTCTGAACGATTTAGACGCCATTACCGACCACAGACACGGATAGACGGATGGACAGATACACGTTTTGCCGTCAATCGATTTTTCTCTACCGAAAGTTTTTCTCTGTAGAAAATTCGCTGTTTTCCTGGGCACGATCACAAAACTTTCTTTTCTTGCGAAGAGCGAAAAAGTAGCAATATTTATCCGCTTTTCCATTACCAGGGCCCAGCAATAAGAATTTTTCTGTGAAAAATTCGTTTCCGGCGCACGATTACAATACTTTTCTTGTGGAGTAAGGAGGAGAAATATAAGCTTTCCAGTCTAGAACTAGGGATTGAAGAAGAGCCGTGGAGTTTTTCATATGTGAGTGTGATATGATTCGCCGTTGAAGGAACATTCTCACTGTACAAATCGTTCATTGATAAGAAAATTTCAGAATGACCTTTCTTATATGCTGTAATAATCCTACTCATTATCGTAATAACGTAAGATTTCTAGGAAACGACTTCTGATTTCTCGGTATTTGTTTTTGTTTATTTCGGTGTATTTTTATTCAGATTTTTGTTCTCACTTATTTACTTGCTTAATGTGTCTTTTGAAAACGCTTATAAATCCAGGTCATAATAATGAACAATAAATTAACATTAAAATATCTCACCTGTAATGTCATTAGGCAGTATCAATAGTCATCATCCACGTTGGGTGCTAGGATATATGGATAGTATAGACACCACCATCGTTTGCATATTTTCTCATTAATTACAAACCATTCTAATGGTCACATTTTTACTTCCTCGCTACCATTTACGCAGTAGAGAGAACGTTATGTAATTCTGCCCGAAAAACGGCGAAATTTCGACAGAAAAACTCTTATTACAGGACCCTGGTAACAAAACAGTGGATAAATTCAGTTGCTAACTTTAGAGAGAAAAGAAATCCACGTAGTGAAGCCAGAATCCATGATTTGTGGGTCCTTGATACCGAAAAATTGAATGACGGTAAAACGTCTGTCAATCCGTCTGTCGGTGAACAACACTAGCAGCTAAACCGTTCAGCGGATTTTCTCCAAAATTGATATTTCCCGAATGATCTGGCTGATGTCCAGCCCCTCGAATTTGAAAGCGATGTTTTAATTTTGAGGTACTTAAATGAAGCCTCTGGGACATTTTCAAAAAATGGGTCCATCGTTTTTTATTAAATTTTGTTGGACGATAGTGTCATGAACGTTCAAGAGAATGGTGCAAGTATCATGTTCGTTGAAAACTGATATTTCAAAAATTACAAACGTTCAACAAATTTTCGGCGATTTCCTACAACTACAATTATGAAGATAGAGATTTTCCCTTAATGAAATCTATTCCTTAAATATAGATATCAAAATAAGCTCTTGTACAAATTTTCGAAAATTTGAGTACTTTACGTGGAATTTTGAATGTACGAGCGAGAAAGTAGATGTTTTTTTAGCACCACTAGTTTAAAATGATTTCCCGACTATTTCATTGCTGCAATTGGGTGATGTTTGCAGGAAAAATTGTTTTGTTCTCTAAAGAGTTGGCGTGTCCTCAAGTGTTTCAATCAAGTGTTTCCTCAAGTGTTACATTTTCTAGACCATTCTGCCATGTGATACGGATTTTACTTTTATTAAATGAACTCTTTGTAAGCATGACAGAATTTACAGCATACGAAAATTGATTTAAAAAATCATTAATAGCAGTTCTTTTTTAAAGTTTACTTCTGTTGAAATGGATCCAGAATGTGTGCCAAATTACATTTTAAAAGCTGGTGAAGGAAATACTACAAGAAAAATCAAGTGTCTGTAGAGATTGCCTATCAAGAGAGAAGTAAAAAAGGTATCTTTGTTATTAGTATTTTGCATCATTTTATTTATAACTGAAGGTCTCCAGAGTTGTTATTGCTTTGCCATTTAACAATGGGGTGACATCTTACACCTTTGTCTTATGACATGAAACATGCAGGGCCATCGCGCACTGATTTGCTGCCCTGGTGCAAGTATATTTTGCCGATTTCAAAAGGAATACAATAATTACATTCTTTTGATAGAAGAAAAGTTTAATTATTTAAAATAGTATTTATTGAAGTGATATTATAGATTGATTTATTAAAGCATAAATAATATTTAAGTACAATATAAAAGATAAAATAATGTATTCTAATTTTTTGCCGCTCTGGTTCAACGCACCTCTCGAAACATGGTCACGACAGCTCTGGATACGTGCTAGTCCATTCAATTGCCTATCCAGGAGGAAGAGTTGGTCTAAAGAAGCCAAACGTTTTTGATATAATGAAAGTTATACTGTATTTTGATAATGCTTATAAAGACTTTTATTAGAAGTCTCAAACATGGTCACAAACATTATAAGTACCAAATGCAAGTCCGTCCATGTTGTGTGCATAAAATGTGTAGATTCCCCAGAGGTAAACTTCAGCCCAAAATTATAAGGAGAATTTTGGACTGAAATTATTCACAACAACAACCAACTTGTCACATTAAAACTGTATACTGGAATTGTTTGATATTTAAATTTATAATAGAAAATGTAGCTTACTTTAATATTAGGATGCTTGTTTTTGATCATAATGTAATACATTATTTTCATATTCAAATCTTCATGGAGATATTGTATTTTCTTCCTAATATATTAACTACCTTTTACAGGAAAGGTCTCCATATGATCATGAACATTAATTTTACTGTCTGATGGAAATGAGAAGCTTATGTGCTTGCCATATATATCTACTGGGCCTTTTTTCTGCTAGTAACTTTGATGCTCTTAATCTTACATCTATGTAGTGTCAATATCACAAGAAATGCTGTCAGACATATTTCAAATTGTTGTGCTCTAACCATTAAGTGGTATTTGAATGTATGCTTTCTTTCTTTCTCTCTTCTATATTTCATAGTATCCTTCTCTTCACACTTATAACATCAGCCAGACTTTTCAAATAAATATCTTTTCCAATTTTACTTCAGTAGATATTGTAAATCTGTGTGAAGTCTGTCAGTCTATTCTCTTGTCAGATTCTTCAAAAACAGTTCCTATGACATTTGCAGTCAGTGCCTAAGTATTTACATCTCACCATTTTCCTAACACGATTTTCATGCTCATTTCCCGTAAGCTTAGCATTTTTAATTGTAGTTTGTTTATAATTACCTGGATTTCCATGTCTATTGCCTATTTCCTTAAAACCATCATATGCAGCATCTATTTCACTTATTGAATCTTGTAAGTAAATTATACTATATTACAGTATAACATTAATTCCAAAACCACATCTTCAACAATGACTAACCAATATTACCAATATCAGCTGTAAAATCGGTCCAAAGAAAGTCAGACGCTCCAATAAATTTCATTTTGTTACAAGGGCTGATGTTGTGGACTTCCAACTCTTTTAATAAATCAAACAAAATTGAAGTCTGTTTTGTAGCCTTATGCACTTTAGATTCTTTTAACAGAAATCAGTGTGCTTATATTAAAATAATATATTTCAGAAAATTAAAAAAAAAAATTGTTCTATATTACTGGATAACTAAGGAGATACAATTTTATAATTAGAATAATTTAAGAGTATAATTAGAAAAGTAAAACTAGAAGGGAAAGGTATACTTGTACCTGCATTTGGTACATTCAAATGAGAGCCATTAGTAGATCACGGGTAGATAAGACACCCTTGATGATCAGAGAGACTCACATCTTCTCACCTCTCTTCTTCATGCCTGTCATTTTTATTTTGTCAGTTAAAATTTGGGCACAATATTATTTTTACTTTCTGTTTCTTTTTAAGAGGTTTATGCAACATCTAAATTAATAAATTTCTTAGTTATTTTACAATAATGACATACAGAAAAATTGACAGAAATTCAAAATTTCAAAATTCACCCTAAAAAATTATCACATAATTTGTGATAACCTATATATTGTATCAGTTAAACTAATGGTGCTACAAGAGCAGGTACTTACTAATACTATTCAAACCAGTTACATAATATTATATTGCTACTTCTAACTACTGATACTCCACCTACCACTTGGAAAACTCCAAGCAAAATAAAGAACGATAAGTTAGGAAAAAATATTTTTAATTTTTGAAAGTTCATAAGTTTTAACAAAACTGACACATCTGTCATTAAATCAATTTGTTTTCTATTCTTAGAGTAGATTAAAGAAAAATAAATATTTGCTCAAACTGGGATGTAGTATTGAGGAATAAACTGAATTCAGAAAAAATCTTCATCTTTAATAATATACATGTAAGAGTGTGTTGAAAAAATTTACTTCTCTTAAGCTGGCACTACAACAATTGGTTACCACAAAAACAAATATGCTACCATTTAGAATTATTTAATTGCCAATTAATTACACTTTTTTTTCCCTCTCCAAATATTTGCATAATTAATGGTGAGCTACCTTAATATTAACCTAGCACACCACTTGCGGTTACCATAAAAACAAATATGATATCTTGTAGAGTGATTTTATTGCTAATTAATTACTCAAAAAATAATTTAATTGTTCTTTAAACTTATGAGTAATTAATGGTGAACTACCCCATAAAATTGAAGCTGGCACATCACTATCAGTTACCTCAAAAACACATATGAAAACAGTTTTATCAAATTGAGATCTCTATGCCAAGCAAATCACTAATGCAGTAAGAAAATCATTAATGTGAAATTGAAATTTGCATTTGCATGCTGCTGTATGAGAATGGACAAATGTTTAAATCAATCAATGCTAATTAAAAAATATGGCCAAATAATGTTTGTGGTCTATTGCACAACAAATAATCAACATTAAAAAGGACCTACTGAAACAATTGGAGGATTTTGTCAGTAAATAAAATTCTATGTTGGAATACATAATATTGAGTTAAAAGTGTGAGTGTGTGTGAAGTAATATGGGAGAAGTGTATTCTGTGCACATGTTCGTAAATTCTGACATCCCTGCTTTAACGCATATAAAAGTTGAATTATGACCAGGCAATTACGAATACAAGAAATGGGCATTTTTACCAAGAATTGATAAGAAAATATTTGCTCTTATGTAATAAAAACTATTTGCAAAGACAAATCAGCTACAGATTATTGCTGTTTCCCTCATCATGCTTTTCGCAAAGGAATTGACTCACTGCTATGAGAATGATAATGACCTATATGTACCACTGAACTCTAGAAAAATGTGCACAAGTAGTGAAGTTACATTTATGACCAGAAGCAAAACACGGAGCCATCTCAGTATTCACTCAAAGGATCAGGGTGGGGTGATCAGTCCAGAAGCTGAGGTACAATATTTGTTACAGGCATATTTAATCTTTTAGAATGATAACCACTACATAAAATATTATTCTTAAAATCAATATTACTTTCCTTTTCGATGCTTGGTAGTCACTAGTTATACAGCAGTGATTGGCACTTAAACTTGTGCATCGATTTAATTTAATGTCATCTGGCAACTTGTAATAAATAATGTTTTTAATAATGAATAATAAATATGCAAAGACATGATTAGCGTAATAGAATAATAACGTGTAAATAATCATTTTAATACTTTCATTTAGGAAATGGAGATACTATTCTACACAATTTTCTTTAGCTGAAGAATGATTGAATTGGAATTAATTCTACTTTTTTCTCCCACTCTCTTTTAATCTTAGAGTGGCACTTTTCTTTTGATTAACCTCAAGAAGAGGATGGGGTTTAGTGTAGTATCGGTCAACAAAGCTTATTTACTGATTTATGATTTTTCATTAATTTGTTTTTACCAAGAAAGTACATTTTTGCAAAACTCACTAAAAATAATATCCAACTCATAAGAGGAAATTAAAATATAGTGTATTGAAAGTACCGATAAATCCATAAAAAATTGTTAACCCTATTTCTCTTTATATTAAATGGAAATAGAAAGTAATACCAGTATGCAATGAGGAATATTAAAATCTTTAAGTTTTACTTAAGTATTCTGGAAGAGGTTAACAAAAAAAAAAAAATAAATAAATAATGGTTATAAACAGGTACAAGTCTAAAGGTGGTGGTTTTTACATTTTGGCAGCAAGAAAAATTCAACGTAATCTAGAGAAATGATGATTTTACTGGAGAATAATAAGTACTGAATGCATGTAAAAACAAACTAAACAAAATTTAACCTACCCTTTTCCTTAGGGAAAAAGTGTTATCTGTCAGAAAGTACTACAATAAAACAGTGACATGCAAATAAATTAATATATAAAATTCATTCCAAAAATTATTTCACCAACATTACTTATTAGTATGAGTACAAACTGAAAGGAAATTCCAGAACAGTTTTCTGGGTAAATGAGGATTTTTCTTTCTTTCTTTCTTTTTTTTTTCCTTCTTCTTCTTCTTTTGTTATATGCTATGGGTAGTCTTTAACAAAAATGGATATGCACAAATAAATCCAATTATCTGAAAAACAGTCAAAGTTATGAACATATGACCTTCCGAAGTGATGCATTTTGATTCAACTACTTCAGAAATAATGTGTTTTGACACAATCTTTGAAATTGTTTCTTTTGACTTGTATTAATAAAATTCCAGAAATTTGTTTTACCTTTCGTAGAAATATTAAAGAAAATTCTTTTCATATTGTGAGTATGTTTTGATTATGACAAAGTAATATTTTCTCAACATTTTCAAACCATTACAGTACACCCAATCTTAATCTAAAACTTTCACCTTTTCATATTTATAGATATCTCATTACACTTTTCTTTGACCAAAATAGTCTTTTATTGTAAATTTCATTTAACTCCCCATAAAACTATCTGCTAGCAAAAAAGTATGCCCTTTGACCAGAATACACAGATCTATTTGTGCTAGGCATTTGTGATCCGGTGCGTTAAGGTATACTCTACAAGTTTATTCTTTTTGTCCACCAGACTAATTGCAAAATAATTGTTCTGACTCAATTTCTGATGAGTGGGTTCATAAAACAGAACGCAAGTAAAAGGCATGTCTGCCAGCTTGATAATCAGCCCACACAGGAAATATTTCATTATGGTCCAAATCTAATATTTCTAGTATTGATTCAAAGCTCAAAAAATGTATTTTTTTTTTATTGTAAATTATGTGGATTTGAACTAACAATACATGCTGTCATCAACACAATTAAAATGACAAAAGGTGGAAATGTTACTTTTAGTTATGGACCTCCACATACTTCTTAGTAGAGTTTCTGCACTCTTCAATGTCAAATCAATTAAGTAACTAGATCAAATAACTTGAAACTAATAGTCAAGAGATATTGTGAATAAAAATACTAGTGATCCTTTACAACCAAACAAAATATTGCAAAGCAGAATTGAAGATTGAAAGAAAGAACTATCATAGATTAACACATAATTTTTTTCTAGCAGTGGAGTCATTAAAAAGAATTTCAAATTCAACATTTTAAACATTTCCAGAATGAATATCTGTAACGATTCCAAGCATCCTCAAGATTGCATCATACAGTTTGAACAACTGAAGCAAGATAATCTTTTTTTATTTATAATTATTACTTCTACAACTTATGGTTTAGGGATGTGTTGTCAAAAATGAATTTTAGGATAGAACGTCTCCATTAGCAGCAAAAAAATTAAAAACCAATTAGGGCACTATAAAATGCGAAGGTATTGGAAGGACATCAAGAGGTACAATTTGGTACTTTTCACAGCATGCAATTTGGTTTCACAGTTTGAGTGGGAGAAAGGGCAGCAATCGCTCTTGCAAGTCTGTGGAAGCAGGTGAACACGAGAACTGCATTTGGAACACGAGATCTGCAGATGCAGAGGGATTAAATATCCCAGGCCACAATGTGAGGTAGGGATGTACAATGTTTGTGAACAGGAAAAAGATACAGGAGCTGAATTGTAGGGGCACTGTCAGGTTCAACTATTTCACCATCACTTATTAAAATAAACCCAAAATAGATTTATTAAGAAGAAAATGTCATCGTACAGAATTATTTTGTAAAAACAAATAAATGAAGAAAGAATATAACAAAAATATGACTGTCAGGAGAGGATAACCCCGAAGAGATAAGACCAAGCTCCCTGCTCCCGTGGCAGAGGAATGAAAGATTCCTTTATAGGTGGACTATGTGCAATTTATGGCAACATACTTTACCTAATCTTCAATACACATGCTGTTAAGATTTCAAGAATGCAAAGTGTCAAAATGACTATAATAACAGAGGGCCTAAATTCAGTTCCTTCATGGGATGTGGAAAACATTGCAAATGGCTCAAAATTTCACCTGGCATCCCCTTCAGGTTTTTTCCTAAACTTGCTTTGCAGTACCGTATGTGACTGCTGTTTGAGAACCTATTACTGATAATAAAGGAAGTTTCGAAAAAATCCTTGAATTTAGTATTAAAATTAAATCATTCTATTTGTATTGAATTAATAAAGGAGTTTATACTTTATTTTGATGTGTTACCCCTAATTTTTTAATGTTTCCAGAATGCAGTAAAATCCAATGAACTGCTAAAGTGGACTATTATCATGAGCTCAGAAAGGTAAAAATGTGAAAAAAAAATTTAAAAGAAAAATTCAGCAATGAAAATAATTTCCAAATATCGTACAAATACTGGATTAATAATAATAATAGTAAATAATAATAATAATAATAATAATAAAAGTCATTTTTGTTTTTAAGGACATTGTGAGCTGCCATCAATACCTACATTTCAAATACAAGATCCAGGAAAAATTAACAACTTCTTGGCATGAATGTTGACCTTCACAATATTCAATGTACCAGATAACAAATATTAAAACTAACAGTCACATTCCAAATTTCTTTATTATTTTGTGTACAAAGCACTTTTTTTTAAATACAACTTAACATCAGCTATACTGCCAGAAATTGACATAGGAAAACATCGCAGGAATTTCAATAACTCTTTTAACACTGACCATTCTTACCCATTGCACGTTGTGTACTTTTGTCAATAAAAACCTATTCTATTAATTAATTTGAATTCCATAGATATTTACCTTGGTAAAAATGATGTGAATTATAGTGTATACCATACCCTTTTTATGTTTCTCCCACAGATCTTAGGCTAAATATTTATGTAAACTATTTAGTATGTGTGCAACATATAAGTGTGTCTGTTCAAACCACCCATTTACGTTGAGATGGTAAATCCAAGCAGAAAAACATTCGGACAAATAGCTTCTCAGTATTTCAAAATACTTAACAATTTTTTCAACATTGAACCATATAGCAATAAGCAAAGCAGTAATGAAACAATTATAGCAACAGAGTTCTCCACAAAATTTAGCAACGTACCATCAACTCGCAGTCTCTTGGCAAACTTGCCACCAGCCGGGCACTCTAGACTTGAGATCAGAATTTTCAACTTATTTTTCCTTTATACACTAGAATCTTCCCATGTTTTATCAATCAGATCTTTCTCTGAGGTATTTATTCTTTAATTTCAATGTAAATGTAAGCAAATTCAATAAGCTTTACATCCAACTGTGCCCTGCATAAGCGCATAATGTTTGCTGGTCCACACAACAGATATATTAGATAAAATTGCTTCCATTTGCAAGACCAAATATTTCAGTCTTTGTTCACTGAACATAACCCCAAAATTTACTATATTTCTTCCAACACAAATTAGTTCAGAACACTGCACTAATTTAAAATTTACAAATTATTGCATGGTAAGTGTTAAGAATGCACGAGTATTGAATACTTGAAATGCCAAACATACACTTGCAGGGAAACACCTGACTGCGAGCAAGAGGTTTTAATAAATAGGTATTCTTAAGAGTATGTCAGGAACGGCTTTAGGTTTTGAGGACCCCAAGCAAAGCTCCATAATGGTGAGTAAATATTAAGACTAGCAGACTAGAGCTCAGTACTTCAACACCTCATACCACTGAGAAGCTTGCCAACAAGCAAAGATTGTTTCACAACCAGTAGAACTTGCACAATTAAATAAAATACTAAATAAAGCAATATATGATTTATACCACTTCAATTCTTTTCTTAAAATACATTAATGTAAACCTAAAGCCGCTTCTGTAAAAATCTACCGCAAACAAATATTATCAGCATACTACAACTTTAACAAGGTCTACACTTAAAAAACACATGGGTAGCTTCTTCCAGAGCTCAATATAGCATTTATTACATTATGCTTACACTTCTAAAAAATCCCACTTCCCATTGGGCGCGTTAAACTCAATCTCGTTTTGCCCATGGCCAAAACATTCAAACGTTCATCTTGCACTCCAGTCCCTTTCATGCATGCAAACTTTATTCTAGTAAGGGTGTTTCCTTGGAAAAGTTTCATACTCAACCACACAAGTCCATTCTAGTTGAGAAGAATTAAAAAATATAGTACTGCGCTAGATGCAAAAGATCCCATTCCCATTTCAGTTTTCTATATCAATGAGGTCATTCATAAGTGACTCACTTCACATGATGCAATTTTTTTGAATTAAGAGTTCTGATTTAATTCACATATGCAACTTTACAGCTTGTGATTTTAAAAGACCCAGACATGAAGTAACACGTATGAGAGTGACCTTCAAATTCTTGTGCATTTTCTGAGAACTGATAGAAGTTATACATACATACACACTTTTAAATTATTTTCTTAGATTAGGGTTGAAAATACTTATAATTTCATGAATGTTCATTAGAATAATGTACAAGAATTTCAAGTAATTTATTTACACTTTAATTATTAACAGAAACAAAATATGATCATGGGGTAAATAAAACAGAACATCCAAGTGAACAGGAGGGGGTTTATTTAAGTTAAACAGGATATATCAATGTGTGGATTCAGGATGACTTCTAATTCTCCTTTTTGTCTTCAGATCCAGCAGTGGATCCAGCAAGCTTCTTTGCCGCAGCCCCTGACAAGGGGTTGAATGCCTGCACCCTGCGCAACAATAACCATTTTCAGAAATTTGAAATAAAGCATTAAAAATCATAAATCAATCTACTTGCCTCTCAACATTTGAATCAAATACAATTTATATGATATTCTGAAGCAAACCACATTTCAAAAGCAATACAAATTTCTGAAGGCAATAAAATATAACCACTTATATCATCTTTCCAAAAAGTAAAGCACAGTCAAGGATAAGAATTGAAAAAACACTTGTTTAGAGTCAGCAATTTTTTCTGTTCTCTCCAGTAAATATGTCCAAAATTATTTTAATCACAATAAAATTATAATAAATTTGTTCACACAGAATACTAGTTTGTAAAATGAAATTGAGGTAATGAAATGTAAATATATACTTACTTGGCATTAATTTCAGCAAACTTAGCTCGAGCAAGTTCCAGATTCTTATCAATCTGCTGCTTGTTATTTTCGTAAAGCCTTGGCAGTGTGAAGGCTGATACAAATGCTAGAACACAACAAGGATTTTTTGAGAGTGTTATGCCTCATACTAGAAAGAATAAAGATCACAAAAATAAACATTCCATAGTATTTTAACCAATTGTAAAAATATGGAAAGCACTAAAACAAAGAAAGTTGACCACATGTTAACAAAGGCATTTCACATTTCTGCTAACATTATAGAATTCTCATTTAAACTACAATGATTATCAACATTTCTATTGTATCCAACATAACTGATGCCCAAACCGAAGACCAAAAACCTAGGTTATGCATTTTTTTGAGATTTAATTAATTAAATGAAATCAAAAGAACTATTACACAGAATAATACTTCACACAAGTTTTTGAAATTCTATCAAAACCTTATGCTAATAAATAGGGGACATTAATAAATTCTAATATCAATGGAATTTATCCAGTTTAATTATTAAAATTATTTCAGAAAAGGTTTTCATAAAGAATTTTCACAACTTTACTTTTAAAAGACTCCTCCCTATGAGTGGTCACTAAAGTGAATATCTTAAAGAAATTCATTTCATTCCCCTTTATCACCTAAAAAACTTCACATTAAATCTTTAAAATACTTGAAACACAAAAAAGAATCTTACCAAGTATGACCAGTGTTAGTCCATTAAAGATAGCACCCACATATGTCAGAGCCCATACCATTACACCAAACTTGAAACTGTCCAAGATATCTTCAACAAGAAACAGGCGTCTCAATTCAGACACACTAGCATTGATGTGTGGGACAATCTGCTGAGCCAGGCTGGCAGCTCTATCTGAAGACACAGCAATATCTTTGTCAAGGAGATCTCTGTAACAAAAAAACAAAAACAAAAACAAAACATTTTCAGACACTCTTGCAAAGATGTCTCCTATTAAAGAGAATTTTTAATACAACAGAACCAAAGTATCCCAAAATTAAGGGAAAAAGAAAAAATTATCCATTTGTTTACACAAGATTCAAATAACCAAAGAAAGTTTAGTATGATGGAGAAGTCCGAAGTAGAAAATATCAAAGAATATAAATATTGCAATTGGAGTTACTGATGTATTACTGGTAGTAATACAATGGTGGCAACATACATGGTGCACTGAAGTTACACTATGCATTATTAAAATAGTCTATGAATTCAGTTCTGAATTCAAACCTCAATCAGAAAAAATTTATTCAATGTCTCACTGAAGACCAAAGACCAAGTACAATTGTCAAGGATCTTTCGAAATAATAATAATAATAATAATAATAATAATAATAATAATAATAATAATATAATAATAATAATAATAATTAATATTCTTAATAATTTCTGTTAATATTATTATCTTTAATTTTGGTGATCTTTACACTTTCAAATTACTAAAGTTTGACTTGCAATTAATACTGAGAATGTAGGCAATATAAAAAATAGAAAAGAAAAAAAATATTTTAATATACCAGAATAATTTAGTTTCGCAACATGTTACACCTAACATTTTATAAAATGCAGGTACCTTGTTTTTGAAGTTCTACAGGCTAAGTTGTCTACCATAGGAGATCTAGAATCCCCATTTGAACAGTGAAATGTAATGCAGTTAACTATTACAGACATATAAGAAAGACGAAACTATGTAAATGTGTGACCAGTAAATAATTCTCAAATAAAGTAAATAAAATATTTGCATCATTTCTGGCATTTCATAACCATTTAATACAAGAATTTCAGTTTCACCATTCCTAATTTTATGCAGCCCATGTTATTTGCAAATTTACTTGAATTATTTTCAATCACTATTTAACATGCAAACAGGTGATACTGAAGAAGTGTTGAAAGCATCACCTTTTTTAAAAAGTTTAAAAATTATTAGCTACAACTTTTGCAACATGTTTTCACAATTGAAATATTTACTTCAAAATTGGTACATCACTCAAGTACTAATTGTTTTGAATAAAATTAGCAAAATTACAAAAAATTATGGAAAGAAGATTCTTCCTCCCTCGCTGAATTTATTCAAAACAATTAGTACTTTATCACTGCAGCAAACTTGAAATGCATGTTGCACTGACATGTTGCAAAAAAACAACACTAAGCATTTATGATATTCTACTATAGGTGACATTGAAGCAACCGATGTGTTACAAGTTTTCACTGCTGTTTATTCACATATTGTTCTTCACCTTGTTTTCTTCAGTGAAGAAATTGACTGGTCAACTTTGTTAAACCAAGAACAGAGACATGTATGATATAGTTGTTTTTAGATGGCCATGTTCTCTTTTTGGAAATAACTGACTCTTTGCTGTTCTCCAGAGAAAGCAAATGAGAACTATAAAAGATGACATAGAAAATTGAGCCATTTCTTCAACCATAAATTGAATCTAAGCTTATTCATTCCAATCCATTCCATCCGTCCTCCCCACATTCAAATTTTACATTTTCAACAAATGTGGCTGAGAGATGCATTAACTTCTTGTTCTACTGAATGATGCAACTTAACTGAGAAGGGCTGTAGGACTTTGTAATAGCTCCAATTAAACTCATTTTACAATCTATAAAGCATTTTTTGTTTTTTTTTGTTTTAGTTCCCACAGACTCCTAACTGTACATTCCTTATAGTTGAAACATGAATAGCAACATGAACTCTCAATAAATCATGTTGATATCATCAGCAATTCTGAAGTATGTCAATGGGAATTAAAATTTATTCAATGCTGCTCCTCCATTTTCGGCCTCAACAACTGATGTGTATCTCTATGAATATCTCGAGGGTCTAAGAAGACCAGCTACCAGCCTACTTCAGATTCAGTTTTTGGAACACCTAAAAAGATCAATTCAATGGAAATTATGTCCACAAATATAGAAAGCTGTGTATACAATTCAGTGAAAGAATGACATATAAACATGTAACAACACTAAAGTATGTTTAGAGTATTATATAAAAGCATAAAGTTTACAAAGGTGATAAAAGAAAGACTTCACTTCAGGTGGACCATACATCCTCAACAACGTAAAGGACATTTCACTGCTTGAAACTTTTCAATGCTTATTGCACTGTTTTAAAGGGTTAATTATTATACCATTACATTCTTTAATATTCAAGGAATGTTCATCAATGAAAAAAAGAAAACCATGCTGCTTGTTTGTTTGCTTTGCTGAAATTAGTCATTAACACACAATGTTGCGAAAATATAACAATTTGGCATTAGAAATGTTAAATGTTCAATGTTGCAATGAGGCATGGGAGCACAAATGAAATGAGATATGTTACATGTTGAAAGTTGAATTTGTTTGGCTGCTTTCCTGAGTTTAATTACCTGCAATTATCTTTTGAAGAATTTCTGAAATTTGTAGTATTCACAATACTATTGAGCTTAAACAAAAGCAAATCAATACACAAAAAAATATATGGACGTCACAAAAAAATTTCCTATCAATTGGGAATTTTTCAATGGAAAAAATGAAATGATCTACATTTTTACTTGAACTTAATGAAACCTCTTTTTAAAATTACAAAAAGTGACAATATTAATAAGATCACAGGTAAAGAAGCAGTACAAATGAAATCAGTAATAGGATACCAACTGAAGTATTTTGTCAAATAAAGTTCGTATTAAAATTAGCATTCCCAGTATACAGGCTCCAGATACAAAACACTCCATTTATGAAAGAACTAAATGATTTTTTGAAAACGATTAATGAGTTCTAGAAATTATTCTCATACATAAAATGTACCTCATTACCAATTCCTATGCCAGAACAGCAAGGCTCCTAACAATTCACAATTTCAAGTAGGAGTATTTGAAAAATCATTTTTTGTTTCTACTAAAATCGCTACTTTTGTCTACTTGAGTTAGGAAAGTACCTTGTGTACCTTTTGGTAAAATAGGAAGAACAATTTAAGTAGTTCACACTAAGATGTGAATAATAAATTCCAGTTTAAATTTGTTCATAATCATTTAAGTTTTATAAAATATTGAACACTCAAACCTTACACTTTCACCCCACATAATGTTTAAATTCAAGCTATGTCGAGTAAAATTGTTTCCTGTGTACAGTGTACAGAATAAATATCAAAAGCAATTATTTCTCATTTTGAACACTAGAATTTAACTCAAATTAAACTCTTCTTCAGTTTAATTGAGTGTAACAAGTCATCATTTATAGAAGCTACCATTCCAAGGATTACATCCATTATTTCAATTATGCTAATTTACTACTGTATTAATAATGTATGACTACATTAACTGAAGGTCAGAAATATTTGTGAATAACCATACATGGAGGGGGGGGGGGGGGAAGTAAAATGTTTAAAAGGTTTGAAAATTTACCTGAATGGATGACCCTCTCCAGTCTTGTTCACTGCAGCCAACACTGCCCGGTACAAGCGGAAACCACCACATCCCACTAAGACTGCCAAACTGACGTATGCAATCACAGAAATCAGTGAGCAGTATGTGAGCGACAAAAGTAATGCCAGTCCAACACCCAGCACTGCTCCAGAAACCTTAGGGTTCCTCCAGTAGACAAGGCTCTCCACTGTGAAAAAAAGAGAAAAATTTGTTGAAACCATCAAAAGCAGTAAATGTCTCAAGTGAATTTTCGATATTAAAAAAATGAAATAGAAACTGTGCTAAAATGTTAATAACAGCAGGTAAAATGCATAATGTGTATTCATTGCCCAGAACTAATATTCTTCATGTTTAACAAGATTTAAGTAGCCTACAAACAAATATTTTTTTCCGAATTACGGAAAAGACATCACTACATAGATCTACTGTTTGGAATCCAAAACTAATTGGTTCAGTAGCTTTAAACGGGTGGTGTTTTAGTTTATTTCCATTAAAATTTGCGTAGACTTCACGTGTTCATAATGCGAGAGCTTAGTCTGGAGTCCTCGTTCGTCCAGAAAGAATTTTGGCCTCATACCAAACAGAGGAAACTGGTACTATTTTCGGACCCTTACTGGGGAGTGTTCAAGTCGCTATAATGCCACTGCGTTCACGCAAGCTACCGGCGGTAACGACAGCAACACGAAACCCACGCCCGCAGCGCATTGTGACGACATTTAGCATGAAAACAGACAAGTCCAGGGACTGTGCCCCAACTGGAATGCCCAATGCCCGTTTAACACCTGCCAATTGCAATTCACTTCACGAATCCGCTCGAGTGCAGCTCCGGATTTTTTTCCGTCGAATCTTTTCTTTTAGTCTTTTCACAACTATTTAACAAACTGCTTATATATTAACTGCTGCAACTATTTAACAACGGACTTTCAAAATCAACGGTGGATACTTGGGAGGGGGACCACAACCCAATATCTTTTGGGATGTTTGGTTGTAATTTTACTCCATTTGTTAAAAAGATCACCAAATATTGGTCGCATCACATTTCAAAAGTATTCCCCATTATGAACACTATTTCAGACCAAGTTTGTTTTTAATTGAGTTTATTTCCGATGTTACGTGTCACCATTCCCGTTTGTTTTCTAGTTTTACGTATTCTTAAGACCCTTCACCAAATATTGGTGTTCAAAAATTGCCATTGTCCTTCGTTAAACTGTATTCGCAACCGTTCAACTGGAATCCTAGGTATTCATATTAATATTTTCCTTCCTCAATTTTTTTGGGGGAGGGGGAGAACGTCACTTTAGAAATATGCTCGACTTCCGATTATTTGAGGGGAGTCTAAACTGAAATTGCTTCCACCTTCCCCCAAATACATTCTGAATTCGCTCCTGCTCGAAGCCAATATATCTAGCATAACGTTCAGACAATTGTTACTTATGCAGCAAAGGCGTTACAAGGGTTATAATCTAACTGCGACAAAAAGCCCAGGGATCCCAGGCCAAGGCCCATGGGATTTGTTTGTCGCCGCTCGATCATTAGATCCAGTTAATCCCAGTGGTAAGCATTTTTTAAATCTAATTTTAATCATTAATATCAACTTCTTTACTAATAAACTAGATAACATTACTCTTTTCATATTTCCTTCCTATAATTCCCTCTCTCAATACTCCCTCTAAGAACATCAGCTGTTTACACATTTCCCTCGTAACATCTGTCCTCTCGATCCAGGTAAGTTATGCTGTGTATATTGAGCTCCATATCCAATAATAAGCAATAATGTGCAAGTAAAAAATAAAAATAAAAACTTTGAATATGTAATACAAACCCAGGCACAAATTAAATCCAAGTCAAGACTACTAACTCCAAGAGGCCCCAAACACCTGTTTCGTATCCGTCTTTTCCTACTTTCTTCGTTTTCTTTTAATCACTAACCGAAGTCTAGTAGAAACATCAAATTAATTTTAAAAAGGGATAAAATATTGTATAATACATTTAGTTTCCCCAAAATATGTCCAAAATATATACGGATGTTTATATTATAATCAAGTTATAATGAACATTACTACACGTAATATTTAACTAGCTGACAATGTAAACTTCCGAAAGGTACAACATTTCAAACAAATGGTTCTTTGCGAATATGCTGTATGTGTGCGTGTCCCAATATCACAAAAATCCCAAATTCCCACGCGAAAAAAATTCATTACAATAATTTTTTTGGTACATTTATTTCGCCTTTGTAACACGCACGTCTAACCCTTCTTGGGCATCGAGGGTATTGGAGTAATCCCTTAATTTTTCGCCCGTCTCGTCAGTCGTTGCCTTTTCTTCCTTCGGCCAGGGGCTCGATGCCGTTAATAACCAGGGTTTCCAGACTGTCACCCGTTCAAGAATTGGTGGTGTCTTATTTGCTTTGTCTCGCGACTTCACGGAGCGCACTCAAGTAATTCGGTTAACGACGCCGTCTTTATGTATGTTATTTGGGAGAGAAATACTGTGGGGGCAGAGGCGGTTTCTCAGGTGAGGGAGGCGAGGACTGTCCTCGCATAATTGTTTCTTCTGAATGTAATTAAATAATTAAATTTTTTGTTTGCTATTCGAGAGAAAATGTATAAATTTGTTGTTCATAATTATCAGGCAAATTACTTTGATCGAGTTTAAACTGTGCGCGCTTTTTAAGCGGCGCGAAAACTCTCAATCTCTTTGAAAATTTTCTATATCGCGTAGTGCTGCAATGACACGAAGAAACATTTTAATACAGATCTACAGCATGAGGGGAGAAGCTCTCCATAAACTGCCATCTCTCGTCGGCAATTTGCATTAAAACAACACCGTGAACTGGCGGAAACCCAGGAGGAAGGGCAAATCGAATCCGTAAGTCTCACACCCTTTTCCAAGCCCAAGGCGACAAGCTATGCGATTTTACTATACAAAGCGTTTTGATATTCAGTCAGCGATGAGCGGTTGCCTACAGAGTTTGTCTATTTTTCTACCTTTCCCTTCGCAACCTGATTCGCGTGATAGCCAACTGTGCAGTGCTGTTCTGAGCATGTTTTCTGGAATTATTAGTTGTTTTTTTTATAATTTTGTATAAATGGCTAGATTTTTTAAATCTCTTGAACAATTTAGAACATTACAGAAAGGACTTCCAACTAACACAGACTTCTTTCCTCTTCTTAAACGCACACGAACAGAAACTGCTATGGGGATAAGGCATCTGGAGGTGAGGGTGGTGGTAAGGGAGCAACATTTACCGGCAAAACTATGCAACCCGTAAAGCACATTCCGTGAGTAATGCGCACTGAGCAGGTACGTTCGGAGAGACTGGTAGGGCTTTATGACAGACTATTGTGCTATGCCGGATAATCTTAGTCACAAAAGTCAAATATAGGCCTAAGTAAAGGGCGAATTTTGCTTACTCTGAGCGACGCGTATGAAGTGCCATTCTCGCTTATTCCAGAACTAGGTAGTTAAGATTTTCGTTATGGAAAACTGGTCGATAGAATCCGCACTAGGAAACTTTTCAAAGTGCACTTCGGATTTTGGCCGGATGGATTTCACATTATCCAACACGAGGCAGCTGGGATAAGGGTAGTATGTTACGGTAAAAAATACATATCTTTCTACTTCATATGCCACAAATTCATTACTTTCTACAACCATACGAAAATGGTGTCTACGCCGCCGCCTTGAGAGAATTTTACTCGATGAACGTAATGATATTTCCAGTGTCGTCAGTCCTGATTTTCTACAGCTGCAAGTCTCCGCACTTTTGAATATAAAGAGTAAGGGTAAAGTGCATTTCATATTTTAATCGGGCACGTTTGAGCTACACGTCCAGCCCCAATTATTACCTCATCTTCCAAACCTTACTTTATTTTAGGTACGAAATCCATGTTGGCGGGTTGCACAACGTGAGGGTGGATTTCTGACCCGGTGAAACTTACGCTGTACCACTTCGCTCACCGACTTTGAAAGTACTCTGTAGCAGAGATGGACTGCATATTCATCTTTACCGTACAAGTAAACATTTCACCTGCTTCAGCAATATGTTTTGCTGTAGCTTTTGTCCGATTACAATGAATATTTCATACATTACGCTGCGGAATATTTGCTTCTCTTTACTTTCCCCAAAAAGGTCTTGATAAACTAGTGCTGTAATGATCAGTCAAGGCACAATTTCACCTATAATGAATCACTAGCAGACTTAGTAGCAGGATATTGCCTTATTTACTCTAAACTTTTCTAACAAGCAATAAACAGTGAAATGCTTAAAACATTATAGTAACTGTTTATCGGGAATTTATTTTCTTAAGAATTTTAAAACCTGGAAACTTTTTCCCAACAATCCCACCTCCTGAAAATTTCTTTTGGCATTTGAAACACTTCTCTCTAAGGTTATAACACTTCGCGACCAAGTACGACATCAACATAGAGCAACTACCAATGCTAAAGCAGCAGTAAAAACTAACGAAGTAACCAAGGTTTTTGTATAAGGACGAGCTAAAAACTGTAACGCTGCAAATGAAAGAATACGCAGGACAAGGAGCGCCCCCCCCCAGTAAAAAGGCCCCACCAACGCATACTAGTCGAGAAATTATCACTATTTAGTTCCCTCTTCCTGACTAGCAAGTTTAATGCTACGTTAAGTTTCGTACAGAAGTTGGAATTTTATCTCAATTAAAATTAAGGGTATTCATTTATCACAAAGGTCAATTAAACAGCCCTGTCAGTCTCGCTCACTGTACCAGCTAAGAACGCAATAAATGCTATGTTTGCATCTTAGGTTGCCTAATTTCGTTTGTAAATGTCACTTAACTTCGAGGGATGTCTTAACTCCCACACCAATATTTCTACGTTGTAATATTTTATACATTTTTTTTAAAAATCAGTTGGCCCCGCGTTAAAGAGTACAGGCTGGATCTGGAGCACTAACACTATTCCAGATATATATACATATACATATATATTTATTATTAGTGCTACATGTATTAATAACGTTATTACGAGATTCGTATAACATAAGCTTATGTTTTTAACAGTTGTTTGAGAAATGAAAAAGTAACTTTTTAAAAAGCTGTATAGCTTTCTTCGAAGTTGTTTACGAAAGTCGCAAAAAAATTATCTTCAAAACTGGTTCGAATGATTTTTCTACACGATTGAAGATTAAAGAGTGTCAGAGAAAAACGAAAAAAGAAAAACTTTTCCTTTTTGCAGGGCCTACCAGAGGAGAGGGTCTCTGAGGTCGAGAACGAAAACCTGGAATCTTTAATTTGTGCCTGGGACATGAACATAAATAGTTTATGGCTCTTTTCCTGCTAACCCATCAGCATTTGCTGACTGGAATAATAGATTTGACTAATCAATCATTTTCTGGATTAATCTTCAATTTTTATCCGCATCTAAAGATGTTTAAATATCAATATAAAATCTAATATGTTGTACAACAAAGTAACGCAAAGCAAGAAATCAACGCACGTGCACCTTTCTACAAAAAAAATATTCCTTGCGAAACGAAGATTTGGTTACGTCAATTTCACGAACTTACTTTACAATAGTCAGATTTTATTTTGAGACTTCCTAACTGCCGTTTTTTCTAGAGAATGAAAACTCTTCTCATTCAACTTCTTAAAAAATAAACCTTACAAATAATAAAAAAGAAATTGCAGCTAGAGAAGTATGATAAAATTTAAAAAGTGGCTAGGCAATTCAGAAGATTGGCCGTAGTATTTAATAAAAGACTGTTTCACAGGCGTTGTGCTAGTGTGAGGAGTATTGTGACATGACTAACATGCTCCCAAGTAGGAATCTGCTCGCGTTCCCGCTCGCTGCTACGAAGCGGGAACGAGAACGACAGCGCACATTTAATCTTGGTGAGCACTTGAAATCACATTTAGAATAATTAATTGACAAGCATCTGATTACAATGCTATACAATGATTTAGCAGTTTGTGAAATAACTTTCTTCGTGTAGAAACATTTGTTTTGCTCTACTGTTCTCACGCAAAAGTCAAAACTGTCAAAAGAGTTATACGTTGAAAATGTACACATTTCTATATATGATACGAGTTTCGTAGGGAACCGCGAGAAACGTTCTGTAGAAGTGCTAGTGCTGAATTTACCCATCAAGTGAATTATCCCATCCCCGGATGCAGATTTGAAGCGAAGTAGCACAAGATATACTGATTTCGGCAACATTTTTACAGAAATTGTAACAAGCAAAACTAAACGTGGAGCAACACATCAAATTGGTACAACTCCACATTTTTTTTAACATTCTAACTTATTCTGATTTTTATTATATCTTGATACTCATTTTGATTCTACTTTACTCTTTCATAACATTTACCAGAAAAATTATAAATATTAAGTTTAGTTATATAAAAGAAAAAATCCTGTAACTACCACTTTCAACCACATTTTCTCTTCGAGTAGTAAGTTTTGTTCAGTTTCTTCCTGAAATAAGTTCTAGAAAGACTAATTTATCAAAAGCAGTTTCAGAACTTTAAGATTCCCAATACAGTGAAGAGAACTTGCTCACAAGGAGGATATTAACACAAAACGGGTATCGTGAGAAATAATTCAGTCCACACTTTCTGCTCATATATAGTGCATTAGAGAGTTTCATGATGTAACAACTTATAATTGTTTAGGGTTCTCAACAATTGTTCACAAAATATCCTCATATTTGCGAATAAGAGCCAGTGAGAAAAAAAGGACTATAGGACAATGACTCAAGAAAATAACTAATCGCCGTATTTGCTGAATATCAGCCTTAGAACTTGTGAAGTTACTTAAAGCCGCATATCAAATTGGGGATTGATACCATTTTCTGAAGCTATTAATTACAGTAGCCAACGTTTCAGTTACTCCAAAAATCCCAGTTAGTCTTTGAAGCTGAATTAAAAGAGGAAATAATAAAACTTATTTAAACATTCGGCATTTGAACGTTGCAATAAATGTTCACTAGGAATTTGACATTCAGAATTCTGTGCCAAGTTTTCTGGTGAGCAGAGACTTTAAAATTACAAGAGCATTGTGACTCATTCTGAATAATTTCGAGGGATTAGGGTGCAAAATAAGGTTCAAGATTCACTTTCTGGTTTCGCGCATGGGCAAGTTTCATCACAACCTAAGCGATGTCAGAGAAAAGCCGACAGATTCATGAAAACTTCTGAGGCTTGCAGCGTCTATGTCAGAGAAGATGGGGTAGAATAATAGCTTACTGCTGACCATAGGTACGTGAGAAACCACACCCTACCAATAGGCCCGAGTAAAATGAAAATCGTATTTTAATATACTTTATTATTTCACTTCTGTGAGTGTTTAAAACTTACTTCGTAATGAATGTGTGAGCAGGGACACATTGAATCAGTTTCCTACCATTTTCCCTTTTGTCACGCGACAAACTATCATATTTCCAAAATGAAGTAAATTTAAATCTTAATATCTAATTATAGAAA